>PISX010021198.1:0-34175 GCA_004024625.1 Mellivora capensis
GGATTGGGAGGGAGACAAACCATAAGTGACTCTTAATCTCACAAAACAAACTGAGGGTTGCTGGGGGGAGGGGGTCGGGAAAGGTGGGTGGGGTAATGGTCATTGGGGAGGGTATGTGCTATGGTTAGTGCTGTGAAGTGTGTAAACCTGGCGATTCACAGACATGTACCCCTGGGGATAAAAATTTGTTTATAAAAAAATAAAAATTAAAAAAAAAAAAAAGATTACTTGTGTATTCCTATAAAAAATAGAGATGAGGGGCGCCTGGGTGGCTCAGTGGGTTAAAGCCTCTGCCTTCGGATCAGGTCATGATCTCAGGGTCCTGGGATCAAGCCCCGCATCGGGCTCTCTGCTCAGCAGGGAGCCTGCTTCCCTCTCTCTCTCTCTGCCTGCCTCTCTGTCTACTGTGATATCTCTCTGTCAAATAAATAAATAAAAAGTCTTAAAAAAAAAAAAAGAGATGAAATGACTGTCTTTCAATTGCTTTGTTACTGTTAAATCCAGTACTTGAATTCAAATCCTAATTCCAATTCCATGACTTAACATTTGGAAAAAGGATGTAACCATTCTGTATTTCAGTTTTCTCATCTTATTTATTTATTTATTTACTTTATTAAAAATATTTTGAATTTATTTTAGAAAGAGAGAGTCTCAACAGACTCTACACTGAGCATGGAGCTCAACTTGGGGGTCAACCCAGGACCCTGAGATCATGACCTGAGCTGAGACTAAGAGTTACACACTTAACTGACTGTGGTACCCAGACACTCCTCCTTCTCATCCCTTTAAAATAGGGACTATTGTAGGTGATTATTACAGGCATGAGGATTACATAACACCACTTCGAAATATGAATTATGAGTATCTTATTATTCCTGGTTCTCAGTCTAGGTGTTCTTTTCATCATGTTGGCTCCCTAACATAGAATTGCTCTATTTATATTACTTATGAGTGCCTTTTTAAAAAAACTTTAATAAGATTTTTTGAAGTTTATTTTAGAGACTGAGGAAGAGAGAGAGTGTGTGCAAAAGAAGGGCAAAGGGCAGAGGAAGAGGGAACCCCTAGCAGATTCTGCACTAAGCACGAAG
Organism: Mellivora capensis; assembly: GCA_004024625.1. Classification (NCBI taxonomy): domain Eukaryota; kingdom Metazoa; phylum Chordata; class Mammalia; order Carnivora; family Mustelidae; genus Mellivora; species Mellivora capensis. Next base: position 1,089 of record PISX010021198.1, read on the forward strand.
CCTGATATGGGGCTCAATCCCACAACCAAGACTTGAGCTGAAGTCAAGAGTCAGATGCTCAACCAACTGAGCCACCCAGGGTCCCCTAAGTGCCTTGATTTTTAAAGATTTAATCACATTACACAAAGTTCAATTTATTCACATTTGATATATTTTGAGGTAAGACCAGGAAAAAGTAAAACAAAATTCTGGGCAACTCTTTTTCCTTCTGTATTTTGAAGGTGATTAAAAAAAGTTTTTAAAGAATTACCCTTTCCTACTTCCTATATCCCTAAGCATGAAAAAGGACAAAAGAAATGGACCTTCAAAAGCCTAACTGAACACCTGGTAATGTTTAGCCACAAGAAATAATAAGAGTAAAGTTGGAGCTAAGTCTGTAAGAAAGGGAAAAGTGTTTGAATAATGGTGAGGAGCTACTCCTAGACAAGAAAGGTTAAGAGGGGAGCTTTTACATTTGAAATGAGAGGGAGATGGAAAACACAGTAATTGTAGATGCTGAAGAAATAAACCACCACCTTTCTAGAAAATTAGAAAGTAGGGAAAGAGGGAATAGCCAATTTTAAAAATCCTTTTTAATCTTCTATATAATAATTCTAAAAAACATTAAACCTCTCATCTTTATGAAACAGGTATTGTTTCTGAACAAGCTTTCACTGAAAATTACTGAATAGTGACTACGGGCCAAGCTCTGAAAAATGAAAATAATAATCACCTTTCCTTTTTTTTTTTAAGATTTTAAGTAATCTCTATACCCAAATTGGCACTTGAACTCACAGCCCTGAGATCAAGAGTCATGCTCTACCTACTGAGCCAGCCAGGTGCCCCCGACTTTTAAAAAAAAAACAGAAAAGGGTGCCTGGGTGGCTCAGTTGGTTAACCAATTGCCTTCAGCTCAGATCATGATCCTGGAGTCCCAGGATCCAGTCCTACATCAGGCCACCTGCTCAGTGGGGAGTCTGCTTCTCCCTGACCCTCTCCCCTCTCATGCTCTATCTCAAATAAATAAAAGCTTTAAAATATATATATATACATACATACATAAATACAAACCCTCTGTTTATGCTAATTTGGGTAAACCACTTAATCTGTGACCTAGTTTCATTAGCAATGTTCTGTATTTAGCAGTACTGTATTAGGAATGTTTTTAGGGTTTTTAGGTAATGGCAAAATAGCAGTCAATTAGAAAGAGGAGATACTCTTTTTAAGAAATTTAGGACCATGAGAAAAAATGTGTAAATCATGAAAAATAAACTGTTTTTGGGATGGGGAGACTGTGGAAAAGAGGTAGGTACTGGATACCAGAATCATCCAGGGAGATTTTTCCACAATACACTTGTCCACATATATCCCTCAATCTGAGTCACAATTTCCAGAGTGAAAATATATTTGCTCATTTAAAATTCCCCGATAGTTATGATACCATCTTCTCTCTAACTCTCTCTATTGCCATTTGAGAATAATGAACTAAAGACATTGCTGATATTAATAAAGAAAGATAATTAAAAAGCACAGAATTATCTGGTGCTTGGACAAGACAGAAATCTTGTCCAAGCACCAGATAATTCTGTGCTTTTATAATGAACACGACCTGCAGGCTGGAGTTGAGACAAGAAAAGAATTATTCATGGAATCACTATATGAAAAAGAAACAAAGGAGGAAATATGGGGCATGGGCATTGGGTGATAGGAGGTGTTTTGGTTGTTTCTCTGAAAAATAACTCAGGAAATAAGGTAATTAAAATTACATAGAAAAAAGGCCACTGACAAATACATAATTTTTGTGCACATAACACTGATAATAAATATAATTTAAACCAAAAACGGTAAGGTCCTTGCTTACTTTGCACATACAATCTAAAATAACAAGCAAGACCTATGCAAATAACATTTACAAAGACATTTCCATATAGTTATCAAACTTTAAGAAATTTTTTATAATATTTATATTGGGAAGATAATATGAATGGGTTGGCATAATAAGATCATGGGAAGAGAAAACAGAGGATGAGATGAAAACAAGGTGAGACCTGACTGAAGGAAGCTTAGAAAGGAATGTATGCCCTAGGATCTCTTCAGATTGTCAATCTAAGATCAGTTCAATACTTTCACGGGTAACACAGATGTAGATGAAAGAACAGAGATGGGCCTAAATAGGAATGATGCTAAACTATGTCATCAATGCTTTGGTGTCCAATTAATAAATCTGTTACTAATGTTGCTATGGAATCAATACAATCTCAAAATTCAATTAGGCATGCCCGTGGGCAGAGTCCCCCAAAAGCCAGAAAAAGATGGTTTATCAGTAGACAATATATCCATAAAAATGATCAAATTGTATTAAAGAATTTGGTACAAGGAATTTACTTGTTAATGCCAGAGTTCAAGAAAAGCAGTTCCTTCGCACTACTATTTATCACTTTTTGGCCTATGGTTAGAAATTTATATGTGTTAATATCACATTTAATCAATACAACCACCCTATAATGTAGGTAGTTATAATCCATATTTTACAGATGGTAGCACTGAAGCTTACAGAAAAGAAGTGATTTGCCCAAAGTTGCATAGCCGTAAGTAATACAGTAGAGGCAGAAAGGAAGGCTAGGTCTGATGCTAAAGCCTGAGCTAAAGCCTATGCAATATTTTAAATTTAAAATATGAATTATAGGATGTTTAGGGTCTAACACAGCAAAGTGTGTCCAAAGTAAAATTTCAAATATATAACTACACCAAAAAGGTAGAAGACATTTCAGTAACACCACTGATTAGGTCTAGATAAAAGCATGTAGCAAAATAGCTAAGTTATAAACTCAAGGTCAGTTAGAGTACATGAGTGAACACAATACTAAAGTCCATCCAAAAAATGCTATTAAGGTTCAAATATGAACAAGGGAACTCAATCAAAGGTAGCAATGACAGTAATATCCAGAAAGTTATTATAGAGCTTTGAACAGGAGATGACAATTTGATTTCTTCATGCTAAAGCAGAAAATACTCCTTGAACGTAGGAAGTAGAAACTTGAACGTAGGAAGTAGAAACTCATCCTATCAAATTTCCAAGAATAATTCTCTCTAATCTATTGGTTGGTGAGGCTGCCAATAACATTACTTTTCTTGGCAGTTCACATAGATAAGCAAAAACAAGGGACTTAAGTATTTGCCCATATCCAATAAAATATACATATACCCCTGCCTTATATAAAACAGTTACTTTGCCTCCATGAACTTGTAAACAAGGCCATAACTTTTTCCAAAAGATTTATTCATTTATTTGACAGAGAGAAAGAGAGAGCAACTGAGAGAGGGAACACAAGCAAGGGGGAGTGGGAGAGGGAGAAGCAAGCTTCCCGCTGGGCAGGGAGCCCAATGTGAGGCCCGATCCCAGGACCCCAGGGATCATGACCTGAGCCACCCAGGTGCCCCAAGGCCATAATTTATAGAACACAATTAGACATTCCTACAGGTAACTATAAGTATAAAGTAAGGAAGTCAAAGATATTCTAAGGTTCTGGATCTCAGGCTTCTAAATTAAGACAATCACAAATAAATATAATGTAATATAAATATAATTCTTTCCCACTCCCCACCCCTAATCTCAGCTTGCAAACCTATACAAACAAACAATAAATACTGCTTTAAAAATATGGGATATAAGCATTAAAAAGAGAAGGATGATAAAAATATCTATAAAGGAAGGCTATTTCCTTTATTTATATAAAGGTAGTAGTTGAAGACAAAATATAGAACTAAAAGAGGTAATGGAACAGGGGCGCCTGGGTGGCTCAGTGGGTTGGGGCCTCTGCTTTCGGCTCAGGTCATGATCCCAGGATCCTGGGATCGAGCCCCACATCAGGCTCTCTGCTCCATGGAGAGCCTGCTTCCTCCTCTCCCTCCCTGCCTGCCTCTCTTGTCTACTTGTAATCCCTGTCTGTCAAATAAATAAATAAAAATCTTAAAAAAAAAAAAAAGAGGTAATGGAACAAGATGAGGTGCACCCCCAATCACACAAGATAAAGAACTCAGAGACTATCCATGAAAATCAGCACTAAAGAGTCATACTAAAATGGCATTTAATTACACATTTTTTCAAATGTAGGAGGCATCATTTTCACACCTGTGCAGAAAAAGTCATCTATAAACAGTGGGTACTCAATAAATATTATTAACCCAAGCCTATACTAATAGGCTTTCATAATAAAGAACAAAAAAGCTATGGAATATGTATTTTTAAAAGTTTCTTGGAAGCACAGTTAATTCAGAAAATTAACAGAGATTTGGAAAACTGGGAAGGATACTAAATTAAATATCTTTATTTGAAAAGGAGTTGGGGAGCCTGGCTGGCTCAGTTGGAACAAACATGCGACTCTTGATCTCTGGGTTGTGAGTTCGAGCCCCACATCAGGTGTGGAGTTAGCTAAATAAATAAAACCAAAAAAGAAAGAAAGAAGGAAGAGAGAGAGGGAGGGAGGAAGGAAGGAAGGGAGAAAAGGAGTCAAAGGACATAAAGCAGATAATTAAACAGGGAAAAGAGTGTTCTGAAAATACAAAGAGAGATATTGAAAAAGAAAAAATGAAGGTATAAAAGAACAGAAAACAATGCAAAGGAATGCAGGTGATTACACAAGGGGCTAAAGAGACAACTTGGAAAAATATTAATTTGAAAAACTAAAGAAAAATTTATAAGTACAATTATCAAAAGAGCAAAGAATGTAATATAAAATTAACACTTAGATCTCAGTACACCACGAAAAATTTTGAAGTGTTTCTAATCAAGGAGACCAAGCAAGAGGACATGCATGGGTCCAGCAGACATGTGTCCCTGGAAACACTCAAAACTAATCGTGTTCCTTAGAGTCACATTCCTAAGAAAAATAAAGAGAAGTTCTTAATAATGCTCAGGGCCACAATCATAGAAAACTGTCCTTCAGAACATGTGACTTCTAAGTTTAAGTTTGCTCATTATGCTAAAAATAGGCTTGATGAGAAAGTAGAATGACTAAAGGAAAGTCCACTGAGTCTCTATGGCTTCTGAAATCTAAATGTGAGACTTCTCTAGTGCCCACAGGAAAAGAGTACAGTAGAAGCTCTAGAAGATTGGGACAAGGGATGGAGGGCCCTTGATGAAGAATTAGAAAGTTTCTGAGTATGGAAGTTGGAAAATACAGGCTATCAAGTGCTCTCTTTCTTGAGATTAAAAATACTTAAAAAACATAAAAAATAGTGGGGCACCTGGCTGGCTCAACTGGTGGAGCATGCAACTCTTGATCTTGGGATTGTGGGTTCAAGCCCTATGTTGGGTGTAGCACTTACTTAAAAAATTAAAAAATAAAAAACAAACACACAAAGTAAACCTTTCTGAACTCTTTGCATTTGGTTTCTTGTTATTGGAAAGGAGCTGAGTATGTTCCCCGTTGTCCTTGAAAACCACCAAACCTACCATGTGGTAATGTTATGTTTGCACCATCAATGATTGCTTGTGCCAGTTCATGATCATTGCTCTCAAAAGCATGTGCAGCAGCCTTCAAGGCATCCCAAATCTCTTTACGGCCTTCAAAAGCTGGTGCAGTGTCCCAAAATTCGTCCCTCTTGCTGCGCAGTTGTCCATCTGTCATGGGATAATCGCTTTTCCATTTGGGTTTCTCCTTTTTCAAAGGCTGGTTACGACCTAAGGCGACTGAGAAGAAAAATAAAAAATTGACATCAAAACCAAAATTTACAAATGATATATTAAAAGTGATCTGGTCATTCCTCTTTGATTCATTCCTCAAAATTATAGCTAGAAGTCTGCCTAATAATTAATTCTTCCATTCTGAAATCTTCCCTATTTTAGAACTAAAAGAGCAAATGGAGACATTAGGTGGCTCTATCTAAAAGGTCCAGGGACAAGTTAGTAACTCTTTTCAACTCCCTATGCCTTCTCCAAAGGATGATTTTAATAATTACTTAGAAAAACAGCAGTAAGCGTTTCATCAGACAATAATGGCAGGATTTTAAAAAGACAAAGGATGCCATAAAAAAAGGTAAGATACTAGGAAAAATCAAGTAACATTAGCTTGAATCTCAGGACTCTGGACATATAAAACCAGAAAGTAGGAACTGAGAAATCCTTAGCAGGGGAAACATTGCTCTGCAGTGTCCAAAGGAATAGTCAAACCAGCACCTCCATGAGGAAACCTGATCATAGGAGTACCCACTCTGGACTTCAGTCAAGGAAATGTAAATGCCTCTTTCTGAAACCTATATAGGAGCTAATTTTAAAAAGGGTGAGACAAAAGGTCAGAAATCAGTGCTTCACTCTTCGGAGAAAATAGGACTGAACAGGTGATCCTTCATACTGGACTATGGGAGAAGTTCTAACCATAAGAAACAGAAGAACTACAACATCCTACTGTAGTTTCAAACCTAGAGGAGAAGAAAAAAAGGGAGCAGGAGTCCATTCCTCATTTGCTGTAAAAGGCAGCAGAGCTCCTTAGAGAATGTTACATAGTGGTAGGGTTAGAACAAGGCTGATGCAGCTTCTTTTACCCAGATACTTACCTGGCCTATCATCACTGATTTCACACCAACGCAAAGAGCCATTCTTAATCTTATACGGTGCCAGAAACGAGAAATAGTTTGATAGATGGAAAAATCAGTAAAAAGAAAAGTGAAGCTTGATGGGAGTCTTGGGTAAGAGTGGGTGGGAAGTAAATGACAGAGTGGTGGGAAGGAGAGGGTGTGTGTCAAAATTCAATGTTCTATATTTAACTGCAGAAAGAATACTAATTTAAAAGAAATTACTCTCAAAATGGTTCTAAAGAAGCCATGAAATTAACCACTCCCTTACTGGCCCAGAGCCAAATGAAATTTGGGCTATTCATAATAGAAATAAATACAATTACTCCAGTTCCTGGGCAATCTCTATCCCCTACAGAATGCTATGCTGCCAATGACAGAACAAACTAATGCTGCAAAGTGTATCTGGAGTGACAGTTGGATTAAGCCATGCTCTTTCCACCTAATCTGGCCATTTTATCTCAAAGCAGCACACAGCAGGTCTCATCCTCTACCTTCAGAGTGGCACACCATGTCACAGCAGCTATTTTTCCCTTTAAACATCCAGTATTTTGAGTCCCTGTACTTTTTGGCCCTGTAACTTATCCTAGTGAAATGGCAACCAGATGAATTCTAAAAGGATATGGATAGCAAAGCAGGAAAACTGTCTATTTAATAGCAGAGCTAGAAAGAGGACCCAAGTATCCTTAATTAACAAATATGTACTGGACATCCACTAAGGGGAACACTACAGATGTGTGTATCAAGTTTAATTCAAATGCGAGACACCGAATCTATACTAATGACTTTCCCTTGTATTTTCTAAATTATAAATAAATGTACACAGCACATTATTCTCTAAAAGGTGTTCAGAATATATCAGATAATCACAATCCACCCCCTACTGGTTCTACCAACAAGGCAAAATGAAAGGCAAATTTATTTCCTGCTATATTAACCTTTAGATAAGTCAGTAATAGTCTAGGGATGACACTCAATATTAGTTTACTGAACAGGGAGTAGAAGACAGGGCACAATAGGTAAATACCTATTTGAAGAGGTATCTATTTAACATTCAAATGAGTATCTATTACACAAAGTTATCTATTCAATATTCAAATAAGATACCTATTTGAATAAAGTTTCAGGTTTTCCTGAGTAGTTCCAGAGAACTGTCTAACCTCAAATATATTAAATGTATCTGAGAGATAACCTGTTGTAATTCCCTAATTGTGAGAGAATCACTAAGCAAAGGCAAAAACAACAAAACCTCTACAATCTCAGTACTTAAACCTAAGAAACTGAAAGAGGCCCTGAGAGGGACCTGACAGAAAAACAATCTGATAACAAAGGTAGAAAATAGGGGCATCTGGGTAGTTTAGTGGATTAAGTGTCTGACTTTGGCTAAGGTCACGATCTCAGGGTCCTGGGATCAAGCCCTGAGTTGTTGTTGTTGTAGCTGTAGTCAGTGTTGTTGTCTACAATGGTGGGGCTCTGCACTCAGTGAGGAGTCCGCTTCTCCCTCTCCCTCTGCCCCTCCCCCTGTTCCTACTCTCTCTCTCATATAAATGGATAAAATCTTTAAAATAATAAAGGTAGAAAAATACTTTGGAAAAAGTAAAATAAGTGGATAAAATCTTTAAAAAATAAAGGTAGAAAAATACTTTGGAAAAAGTAAAAGCCCCTTCCTTATGAATATGAGGTAGCTTTATTTTACTTCTCCCACCTACAAAAGGCATAAGAACAAAGTCCCATAAAAAGGACAGATGATACATTATGCTTAAGGATAATCATTCCAAATTCATCTCAAATCTGTAAGCTGAAAAGTTCCAAAGTCACTACTTTATGTAGTAGTAAATAAGACAAAATAAATGTTTGTGATATCAAGCAAGCTTCCTTTTGTGTCTCAGTCTCTACTTTTCTCTTTATCACAAACACACATAATAGAGAAAGTCTACTGAACATCCATACTAAAATACTGAAGTGTTTACAACATATTTTAATGAAACCGCTGAGCAGTGCAGAATTTTCATTACAAAATATGAAGTTAAAAGCCTTATTTTAGGGGGTGCCCATGTGGCTCATTCTGAGAATTTAAAATACAAGTACCTTCCTTAATTTTAAAAAGAACTGTTCTATGATTGTCATGCACATCCTATGCATATGAGTATATTTTCTAGGAATTGGTCACCAAATGTTGTGCTTTGATTTTAGCTGATATCATAAACCTAAATTTCTGAAAATACCTGGACATAGAAATCAGTCTAGCAGCTAAGAAGCTATGCTTTTTGGGTTTTTTTTTTTTTTTGCACCAAGTCAACCATTCTCAGTTATAAAGAAAAAGACATAAACTCATTATCTACTGTATACTCATTAGATTACATCTTATGCTCTGAAACTTTCAGATTTATCTGTTTCATGTATCATCTGACTGCTGAAACCAAGAGATGCTCAGTACCGTTCATATGTCTGGGACTAAGCATAGCATTATGCTCTAACAATGGATTTAAAGACAGGAAACAGTTCTTATTCCCCAAATTTCAGTTTTAAATCTTCAAATTGCAGGCAACCAACCACACTAAGTTTTTTTATTCCATGGTTTAACATATAGCAAAAGATAATGAAACCTAATTTTATTATTTCGGAAAATACCCTTCTTTCCCCCATCAATCCAGTTATTTTTTTTAAACTTTTACAAAAAACTCACCATCTCAGAAAACTCTTAATCACATTCATCTACTCATCTTATCTGTCCTTAAAAATGGTCAGCACTTAATCCCTTTCTGACAAATAAATAGTTCTAACATGCAGAAAACCCAAGAAAAGTTTGCTTTTCAGATCAAATATGCAACATGATCTTAGATGTTATCTTTTACTCTACAAGTGAATGAATTTGCTAAGCATTCCCTTTGACATTTTGATAAAAAAACATGGGGCGCCTGTGTGGCTCAGATGATTGAGTGTCAGCCTTCACCTCAGGTCATGATCACAGGGTTCATGTGTTGAGCCCTGTGTTGGGCTCTCTGCTCAGCCAGTAATCTGCTTCTCCCTCTGCCTCTCCCCCTGGCTTGTGCTCTCTCCCTCTCTCTCTCTGTCAAATAAATAAAATAAAATCTTAAAAACAAACAAAAAACCCCCACTGATCTCTAAAATGAAGTATGTTTATAGTTGTTTTCCTGCTTTTGGTTCCTCTCTTTTGGTTTCCTGCCTTTTGGTTCCCTAATTTAAGATTGGGACTCTTCACATGAATAAAGGAGAACCCATAATGTATTAGAGTAAGGTAAATATCAAGATATGACTTATGACTCACATAATAATAGCTGTAACAGATTGAAAACCAGAGCATTCCATTTCGCTAAGACAATAGCCTAAGGGAATAGACTGAATATTCAAAGAGCTCACCATCAAAGGACAAAATGTTGTTGCACAGAATTCTGAAAATCTGAAAGCAGCAAGGAATAGTATTGGGATAATGTTCCTATATTTAGATTGATTAGAGTATGAAGATCATGAAAACGAAAGGGAAATTTTTGTCACTCCCAAGAGTTATGAATAGATCCCATAGAACTCTTCCACAACAGATGGTGCTGGCCTAAAACTATATTTGTATTTTATTCTCATGTAAATTTAGAATGCACTACACAAACACATACATACTACAGATATTCCCTTTACCTAAAGTAACATACTGCCAAAATAAAAATAGGGATATAGGGATTAAAATGCTTAAACTAAGAGCATCAACATGCCAAAAGTCAAAACCATACCCATAACTTCTCTAAAATCTGAGAATTTAGATGTGGAAGAGATCTTAGATGGTACCAGCCAACCTTACTATTTAATAGGAAGGTAAGGAAGGCCTAACATGGAAAAATGACTTGCTCAAGATCAGAAAGAGCCAGGACTATAACCCAAATGACTAGATTAAAAATTCAGAGCTCTTTTTCCATTATAGCACTCCAGTTCTTACCGGGGCTGAGAAATGTGTTTTCTTTTACATATCAAATCAATTACAAGCTTCATTCAAAATAAAGCATGTGTTGTTTTTCTAGTAGCACTCATTTCTCTCTCACAGGCTTTGTTAGGACTAACGAAATGTCTCTGATGGGACAAAGGAAAAGCTAATTGAGCAGCACCAGATCCCCAACCTATCTAATCTACCATCTAATTCATTTCTTCAGAGATACCGTGCTCACTCAAGAGGAATCCTTTTTTTTTTTAAATTCAAGGAGTTGGACTTAAGATTTTATTTGTTTGACACAGAGAGATACAGCACAAGCAAGGGGAGCTGCAGAGGAAGAGGGAGAGAAGCAGGCTGCAGGCTAAGCAGGGAGCCCAATGCAGGGCTCAATTCCAGGACCCTGCGATCATGACCTGAACCTGAACCGAAGGCAGATGTTTAAATGACTGAGCCACCCAGGTACACAAAGAGGAATCCTATTAACAAGGGAGGAGGTAATGCAGATTTCTGGTCCGTCAGCTTCAGCCTAGAAGTACTCAGCACCTATAACAGATTAGGCACTAAAGATATGTAAGTATACTTATCTAGGTTAAATACACTGTTTTTTATGCTACTATTTTATAAAAAAATAGAAATAAGAACATTGACCATGCTCCTATCCTACAGTTTGTAAAAATTAAGCAGTTAAAATAGAATTTTAAAGACATATATATAATTTCTAATGTTGTCTGAGTCAGCTTTATTGAGGGGGAAAAAAATAAACATAATGATTTCCTGGCCCTGTTTTTCAGAGTATAAATCTAATTACCAATGGCCTGAGCATACAAACAGGCAAGAGGAAAGCCAACCTACAACACTGTATGTCCAAGGATGGGTGAATCTCATTAAAAATGTTACACAAGCATGCTTGTTTTGGCAGTACATATACTAAAACTGGAATGATACAGGGATTAGCATGGCCTCTATGCAAGGGTGGCATGCAAATTTGTGAAGCAGTCCATATTTTAAAAGTTACAAAAGCATACAGTTAAATCCAACAAATGAATACAAAAAAACCCAACTTCATTTTGAAGCCTGAAATTACATAAAATTGGAACTAAGAATATGGTCACTTAACAGGAGCCCACTGTACCTTCTAAGCAGTATATGAAATTTTCAGATGTTTCATTCTACTGATTTGGGCAATGGTTTTATATAGAATTGCATTCCTTGCATTGCAGGGACCTTTACTTCTGTTAATTTACAGGTTGTTCAAGGGATGGGAAGCACACAAAAGGTAAGGCTGTCCACCATCCCCACAACTATTTAACCTTGTTTTGAAAATGTTAGCCAGCACAATCAGACAGAACAATCAGAAGTATGAAAACCAGAGGGAAGAAGTAAAACCATCCCTAATTGCAGATGATATGATAGTATTACTAGAAAATACAAGAAAGTGCAAAAGTTGAATGATTAAAAAAAATCAATATGGTAATGGGATATAAAATGGAAGCCTTATATATATATATATATATATATATATAAAATACCCAGCTAGAAGATACAATGGGAAAAAAAAGTCCCATGTATAACAGTGACAAAAAAGATATAATACCTGGAATGCAACACCTATTATCAGGATATATTTTTTAAACTCCTACAAGTCCCAAAAGTAGACTAGACTTGAACAAGATGAAGACATCTTTTGTACTTGGACATTAACATGTCTAAGTTGCCAATTCTTTCCAAGTGAATATCTACAGTTAGCATGTTTTCAATGAAAATAATTAAAAAAAAAAAACTTTCTGGGGGTGCACCTGGGTGGCTCAGTCAGTTAAGCATCTGTCTTCGGCTCAGGTCATGATCCCAGGTTCCTGGGATTCAGCCCCACATGGGGCTCCCTGCTCAATGGAAAGCCTGTTTCTCCCTTTCTCACTCCTCCTCCTGTGTTCCCTCTCACTGTCTCAAATAAAATAAATAAATAAATTTTAAAAAATTTTAAAAACTCAGCGTGCCTGGGTGGCTCAGTCATTAAGCATCTGCCTTTGGCTCGGATCATGATCCCAGGGTCCTGGGATTGAGCCCCATGTTGGACTCTGCTGGGTGGGAAGCCTGCTTTCCCTCTCCCACACCCCTGCTTGTATTCCTGGTCTCTGTCAAATAAATAAATAAAATCTTAAAAAAAATTTTGTAATTAAAAAATAAAAAACTTTCTGAAGATGGATGAGTTGATTCTAATATGTAAAAACAAATGGGCAAGAACAGCTAGAAGAATCCTGAAAAAGAAGCACAACAAGGGAGCTGGCCCTACAAATATTAAATACATATTAAATACTACAAATGGGGCGCCTGGGTGGCTCAGTGGGTTAAAGCCTCTGCTTTCGGCTCACGTCATGATCCCAGGGTCCTGGGATCGAGCCCCACATCGGGCTCTCTGCTCTGTGGAGAGCCCGCTTCCTCCTCTCTCTCCCTGCCTGCCTCTCTTGCCTACTTGTAATCTCTGTCTGTCAAATAACTAAATAAAATCTTTAAAAAAAATACTACAAATATTAAAACATAAAACCACTACAGTTAAAAGTGTATAAGGCATTTACACTTAGAATATAATGAAGTTCAGAAAAAATCCACATATACATGGATATTTAATATATGAGAGATTTTTAGACTGTTGAAAAAAATGGGCGTTTTAAATAACAATGTTGGAACTGGATAGTCAGATAAATTTGGGTCAATACTTTAAACTGTACACCATAAGAAATTCTACATGAATGAATGAAAGTTCTAAATGTAAAAACTGAAACAATGTATGCACTACAAGAAAATATAAATTTCTCTGTAATAAAGGAATAGTAAATGCTTTCCCAGAAGCAATAAGAAAAGACTTAATTTTCATGTCGAGGAAGGAGGAGTCAAATACAAATGACAAGCTTGGACAAAGTACCTGTAACTTACATCATAAGGGGCTAATCTCCCTGGTATAAAAAACTAAAAATGGAGAAGACAAAAAACAAAAACTCTGTAACAGAAAAATGGGCAACACATGTGAACATCCAGTTCAAAACGGAAAAGGTAAGTGACATATGAAAGCATTTCCAATCTCCCCCATAAGAGAAAACCAAGTGAAAACTATGCTGGAATTCCCTTTTCTGCTCTTAGGCACCAATTCACGAATCTGACACTGGTAAGTTGTGGAGAAATAAGATACTCTCCTACATTTGAGGTAGGAGTTAAGATCCCATAGGATTATTATCCAAAGGATTTCCAGTGAAGGGGGAATTTGGCAACATCTAATATAATCACTTATTCATCCATTCATTGAGTCAGCAATCCCAGCTTTAGGATTCTACTTTCAAGATATACGCCATATAGGGGTGCCTGGGTGGCTCAGTTGTTTAAGCATCTGCCTTTGGCTCAGATCATGATCCCAGGGTCCTCGGATAGAGCTCCAAATTGGGCTCCCTGCCCAACCAGGAGTCTGCTTTTCCATCTCCCTCTGCCCCAATCCCCAACTCGTGGTCTCTCTCTCAAATAAATAAATAAATAAAATCTTTAAAATATATATATATATACTCCATGTAAATAGGAAAATTTATTTCCTGCAGGCTTATTTGTATTAAAAGCAATCCAATGGATATATACAGTACAACCATATGATGAAATATAATACAACTGTAAAGAATAAAGGAGAACTGTGGAAACTCAAATTGGGAGAAATTTCCAGAATAATCAAGGGAAATAAATGAGACAGAACAGTACATACATAGTGATACATTTTGTTTAAGGAAATAGGAGAAACAACTACCTCTCTCTATATATTTGGTTTTGTAAAAAACAAAAACAAATGCACACACACTACAAGAATAAACCAGAAATTAATGAAAACAGTTATCTACAAGGGCTATGGGATAGAAGGGATAGATGGGAGCAAGACTTCTGAGTATAGCTTTTTATATAGATTTGACTTTTGGAAAATTGTAAATGTTTTACATATTCAAAACAAAATCAAACCAAAAAAACAAACTCTAACACTAGACACAGAAATAAATGAATGTAAGTATCTATCAAATGTTAACATAATCATATAAAGAAAATAATTATTTCAAGTCAGTTTTGAACATGATACTCTGATTATTCATCTTTAGTGGGATAAATTTTAAGGAACAAAAAATCAACTACAAAAGACATCTTTAACTTCACTCAGCAGGTTTAAGTGCTAAGAATTCATGTACAATACTAATTACTATAATTCTGCAATACTGGATATTTACTGTAGGATAAAGAAAATAAAGAACTATATTAATATCAATAGGAACTGAATTTTTTAAAAAATTTATTTGATAGAGAGAGCACAAGGAGGCAGAGTGGCAGGCAGAGGGAGAGGGAGAAGCAGGCTCCCTGCAGAACAGAGAGCCCTATGTGGGGCTGGATCCCAGGACGCTGGGATCACGACCTGAGCTGAAGGCATATGCTTGACCGAATGAGCCACCCAGGCACCTCAGGAACTGAAATTTAAGAAGATTTTATTTATTTGAAAGAGAGAGCACAAGTGGCAGAGGGGTTGGGGGTGGGTGGACAGAAGGAAAGGAGAAGTAGGGTCCCCTCTGAGCAGGGAGCCTGATATGGGCTCCATCCCAGGACCCTGAGATCATGCATGACCTGAGCTGAAAGCAGATGCTTATCCAACTGAGCCACCCAGGCGTCCCAAGAACGGAAATTTCTAATAAAAATAAAAACATATAAAAGAAAAAGAAAAAAGTTAGGTTAATTTTGAATTGTACATATCAGTATAAACTCACAATTTAAAAAGTATTTTACAGCTCTGTTGACTAAAAGGTCTTAGAAATAATGATAACCCAGTACTAATAAACATACCTCACTCCCAGATTTTAGTTCTAAGTACCACACCCAACTAAAAAGTCCTAGGGCATTTGGAGAAATGGCTAGTGCTATGATTAGGGCTAGAAAAATTAAAAGCAAGCCTGGGGCATATAGTTGGCTGAGAGAACAAGAAAAGTGCTCGAATGACAAATGAGATCACCTCAAAGGCACAAAGGAGACAGTCTGAAGGAGACAACACCTGCATCAATTTTGAAGCATAAAAAATAATGACTAGAATTGACTTTAATATACTGAATAAGTAAAATTCATGAATCTTTACTACTACTAAAAGGGGGAGATGAGAGAAGAAAGGCTCTTTCTTACTGAAGAATGCCAGTAATAAAGGAAGAATGACATGTTTAAAAGAATCATTCTTTATAACCCCAAAATTGATGAGGGTAAGGATCATCAATAGATATATATATTTTTAAAAGATTTTATTTATTTATTTGACAGACAGAGATCACAAGTAGGCAAGAGAGGCAGACAGGGAGAGAGAGGAGGAAGCAGGCTCTCCACGGAGCAGAGAGCCCGATGTGGGGGTCAATCCCAGGACCCTGGGATCATGACCTGAGCCGAAAGCAGAGACTTTAACCCAATGAGCCACCCAGGCGCCCCCATCAATAGGTATATTAAAACATCCTGGGTAACAGGACCAACAAGCCGTCAGAGGATCACAGAGGAAAAATTACACTGTAGATATCTGACACTCATTACTTGAACCAAATAGCCAGACTTAATCTCTTGATGCACTATAGTATGAAGTATAAAAAACAAAGATGTAATATTCTTACCCAAAATGTTTAACTGAATCTAATTAAGCTTCAAATCTGAACTTCTTATTTATAGGAAATACAAAGGATAAAAGAAAAACCTCAGGGCTGTGAAACTGAGCCCTGAGTGGGGGTGCTCCACACTCAGCATGGAGTCTGCCTGAGAATCTCTACCCCTACCACTGCCCCTCTCCTGCTCATGCACACACACACACTCTTTCTAAAATAAATAAATAAATAAAATCTTTAAAAGAGAGAGAAAAATGTAAATATGGCAAAATGTTAACTACTAAATCTACAAGGGTACACAAGTGTTTATTTTATTACATTTTTCATCTTTGAATATTTACATAATATTTTTTTTTTGGAAGAAAACCCAAACACTGAGAAGCAATTAAGATCTGAACACAATAGGAGTGCCTGAGTGGCTCAGTGGGTTGAGCCTCTGCCTTCGGCTCAGATCATGATCTCAGGACCCTGAGATCGAGCCCCGCATCAGGCTCTCTGCTCGGCAGGGAGCCTGCTTCCCCTTCTCTCTCTCTCTGCCTGCCTCTCTGCCTACTTGTGATCTCTGCTGTGAAATAAATAAATAAAATCTTTAAAAAAAACACAATAGGACTTCAAAGTATATGGAGCAAAAACTGAACTAAAGGAGAAATAAGACCACCCCACAATTATACTTGGCTATCTCAACATTCTTCAATCAGTAACTAATAGAATAAGAAGACAAAAAATAATACAGAAGACAGCAAGAACATTATTAATCAACTTGACATTAATGACATTGCTAGGACATTCCACCCAACAAGGAAAATATATATATATTCATACCAAGGGCACATATACCATTCACTCGAAGAAAGGCACTACAAAACCTAAGAGAAGGGGGCGCCTGGGTGGCTCAGTGGGTTAAGCCTCTGCCTTCAGCTCAGGCATGATCTCAGGGTCCTGGGATAAAGCCCCGTATCGGGCTCTCTGCTCAGTGGGGAGCCTGCTTCTCCCTCTCTCTGCCTGCCTCTCTGCCTACTTGTGATCTCTCTATGTCAAATAAATGAAATCTTAAAGAAAAAAACCTAAAAGAACAGAAATGACATAAAATATGCTTTACAATCATAAATGGAATTAAATTAGAAACTGATTACATACAGTTATTTGGAAAAATCCTAAAATAATTAGAGACTAAATAATACAAAAATCCAAATAAGTCATGGGTAAAAGAGAAGTCAGAAAATACTTTGAGGGGCACAAGTGTGGCTCAGTCAGTTAAGTGTCTGCCTTCGGGCAAGGTCATGATCCCAGGGTCCTGGGATCAAGTCCCATGTTGGGCTCCGTGCTTAGCAGGGAGCCTGCTTCTCCCTCTGCCTGCAGCTCCCCCTGCTTGTATTCTCTGTCAAATAAATCAATACAATGTTTAAAAAAACAAACAAACAAACAAAAAACTTTTGAGTGGGGTGCCTGGATGGCTCAGTTGTTAGGCGTCTGCCTTCTGCTCAGGTCATGATCCCAGGGTCCTCGGATGGAGCCCCGCATCCAGCTCCCTGCTCAGCGTGATGCCAGCTTTTCCCTCTCCCACTCCCCCTGCTTGTGTGTTCCCTCTCTTGCTGTTTCTCTCTCTGTCAAGTAAATAAATACAATCTAAAAAAAAAAAAAAAACTTTGAATGGAATAAAAATGAAAATATATCAAAATTTTAAGATGCTTCCAAAAAGCACTGCTTAGACAAAAATTTATAGCATTAAAATGCTTCTATTAGAAAGTCTCAAATCAACCATGTAAGCTTCTACTTTAAAATGCTAAAAGAACAAATTAAACTCAAACTTTAATAAAGAAAGTAATAAAAAGCAGAAACCAAAGAAATTGAAAACAGAAAAAAGAGAAAAATTATAACGGCAAAAGCCTTAAAAAAAAAAAATCAATAAACTGATAAACTTCTAGCCAGACTGACCAAGAAAAAAAAAAGACAAAAATGTTCAACATCAGGCACCTGGGTGGCTCAGGCATGATCTCAGGGTCCTGGGATGGAATCCCTACATTGGGCTTCATGCTCAGTGGGAAGTCTGCTTCCCACTGTCCCTCTGCCCCTCCTCCGACCTGTGCTCTAGCTGTCTCTCAAAAATCCTAAAAAAAAAAGATTACCAACATCAGGAATGACCAAGGGAACATCACTAAAGATCCAGCAGATTTTCAAGGGATAATAAAGTAACATTCACTGAGGAGAAAAGGGTTAATTAACTTGACTACCTCTGTAGAAGACACTGAGTTTGTCTTTACAAACTTCCCAAAAAAGAAAACTCCAGACCCAGATGGGATTATTGAATTCTATCAGTATAAAGAAGAAATGATGTAATTACTCTTCCTTTCAGAAAACAAGAGAAAGGAATACTCCCCAATTCGATTTATGGGGCCACAACAGCACCGGTAACAAAATAAGACAAATACAAAAAATACTACAAACAAGTATGCCTCATAAACATAGATGCAAAGATGAAATAAAGACCTTATCAGGCATATAAAGACTGAAAGAATTTATCACCTGTATACCTGCATCACAGGAAATATTATACAGTCCTTTAGGCAGAAAGAAAATGGTAACAGATGGAAATCTGAATCTATACAAAGAAATGGGGATCACCAAAAATGGTTAACTACATGGATAAATATAAACGTTATTTTAAATTATTATTCAACTTTCCTTACAAAATAATTGAGTGCTATCACCAGGAAAGGTAGAGTAAGGATTTCTGAAAATCTCTACAAATACAATGAGAGTATGGTCAAAATAAACTTCAGAACTCTGGCAATTAACCAAAGACCTCTTACAACCCAGGGAGCATGTACTCTTTCTTATTTAAGAAAAAGTGCTATTTTGGGGCACCTGGGTGGCTCAGTGGGTTAAGCCTCTGCCTTCTGCTCAGGTCATGATCTCAGGGTCCTAGGGTGGAGCCTGCTCCCCCCTCTCTCTGCCTGCCTCTGCCAACTTGTGATCTCTCTCTCTGTCAAATAAATAAAATCTTAAAAAAAAAAAAAAAAAGGAAAGAAAAGAAAAAAGTGCTATTCTGGCAAAAACCATGAGTTTTGTGGTATTTTAACATGCCCTTGACCAATCCCCCTTTTCTCAGCTCCAAGGTAACCTTGAAAACCAACAAACAGCAATCACAGTAAAAGCCACCAGCACCACAGGCACAAGAGGGGTCAGGGTCAGAACAGGGTTGGAGCTCTTTAAGAGCCCCATTTGCAAAACAAAACAAAACAAAATGAAAAACCGGTCATTTTTTGGCCTATGTGGAAGTTCTCTAGGAAATACTACTCATAGAGCCTGTCTTTATTTTACCTAACTTACAGTTCTCCCAGAATAAACAGCCTTTTCCTGGGGGCATTTGTCAAAAACAATAAGCAGAAATTGTTTAACACTGCACCTGCAAGAGGTAGTGGAACATTTGGGTCAAGCAAGAAAAACTGTTCAAAGCTGGGGAATGAGATGTCCAGAAAAACTCTAACATACTTCTAGGAATCTAAAAGGCTGCACAGGCATAGGACTGTGCATATCTAGGGCTGTGTACATGTTCAGGAAAGACCAAGAATGTGCTAAGGTCTCACTTCTGACACTAAGACTCTGTACCAGCAGTAAGTAAGAGCTAAGGCACAGCAGTAAACTAGATGAATTTTAAAGATGAGTCCCAATATGAACACAGAGCCATGTAGCAAAGAATGAGAGTTACTGGTTCTGCACTTTTAAGGAAATATATCCAATCATTAGCTCACCACTAAGCTAACCAGCAGAGACTTCAGGGACCACACCTAATAAAGAATACAAACTTTACAGAATTAGTTTAGTAAAGTCAGTTAAAAAAAAAAAAAAAAGCAGAAAACAACAACAATAACAAACCCTGAAGGAGACTCTGATTTGAAGGGTTGTAAATGTTCAGGTTTTAACCAAAAAGTTGAGTCATGCAAGGAAAGTATGGCCCACACACAAGGAGGAAGAAAAGCAGATAACAGAAACTCACTGAGAAAGTCCAGACTTCGGACTTACTAGAGTTTAAGTCAGCTATCTTAAATATGTTCAACGAACTAAAGGAAACCATGTGTAAAGAACTAAAAGAATGAGAACTAAGTCTTTGTTGTTGTTTTTTTAAAGTAGGCTTCATACTTAATGTGAGGCTCAAACTCATGACCCCAAGATCAAGAGTCATATGCTCAACTGACTCAGGCACCCCTGAGAACTCTTAATAAAGAGATAGAAAGTATTATTTTTTAAATATAAGTATAGTTGAGACACAATGTTACACTAGTTTCAGGTGTACAAAGTGATTCAATATCTCTGTTATGCTATGCTCACCACAAGTGTAGCTACCATCTGTCATCACACAATGCTATTACAATATCACTGACTATATTCCACAATATCAACTGAATATATTCCCTATGCTGTGCCTTTTATTCTTGTGACTTATTCATTCCATAACTGGAAGCCTGTATCTCCCACTTCTGTTTACCTATTTTGCTTCCTCTACCCACCAAGAGATAGAAATTATTTTTAAAATCATGGAGTTGAAAAGTGCAATAAAAAATGAAAAATTCACTAGAGAGACTCAATAGCAGATCTGAGCAGGAAGGAGGAAGAATCAATGAACATGAAGATAGGTGCATTGAGATGATTTAGTCTGAGAAACATTAAAAAAAATGAAGGAAAATGAACAAAGCCTCAAGAGATCTTGACAATGGCAACCAATTAAGATTACCAATATACATACACATAACATGAGTCCTAGAAGGTAGAGAAAAAGTTAGAAAGAGTATTGGGAAAAAAAAAAAAAGTGGCACAAAACTTCTTATATCTGATGAAAAACATCAATCTACATAGCAAGTAGATCAACAAACTCAGAAATCCCTATCTAGACATATCATAATTAAACTGACAACAACCAAATATAAAGAGATCTTGAAAGAACAGGAAGGAACTCATTATATACAAGACATTCTCAAAAAGTTCAACAGCTGGTTTCTTAGCAGCAGCCATGAAGGACTGAAGGGAGTGAGATGGCAAATTCAAAATAATGAAGAGTGCGTCAACTAAGAATTCTATACCCAGCAAATGGTATATTTTGAAAATTATGGAGAAAGCAAAACATTCCTAGATAAACAAAAACTGAGAGGATCTGTTGTTAGCAGACTAGCTCTGCAAAAAATACCAGGAAGGGGCGCCTGGGTGGCTCAGTGGGTTAAAGCCTCTGCCTTCGGCTCGGGTCATGATCTCAGGGTCCTGGGATCAAGCCCCACATCGGGCTCTCTGCTCCGCGGGGAGCCTGCTTCCTCCTCTCTCTCTGCCTGCCTCTCTGCCTACTTGTGAACCCTGTATGTCAAATAAATAAACAAAATCTTAAAAAAAAAATTAAAAAAAAAAATACCAGGAAGTCCTTCAGGCTGAAATAGAGAGATACTTGATAGTAATTTGAATATACATGAAGAAATATATATATACATATTTTTTTTAAAGATTTTATTTATTTATTTGTCAGAGAGAGAGAGAGAGCGAGCACAGGCAGACAGAGTGGCAGGCAGAGGCAGAGAGAGAAGCAGGCTCTCTGTCGAGCAAGGAGCCCAATGCGGGACTCGATCCCAGGACGCTGGAATCATGACCTGAGCCGAAGGCAGCCGCTTAACCAACTGAGCCACCCAGGCGTCCCGAAGAAATATATATTTTTGACTTGAAATTATTTTTCCTATTTGATTTTTTTCTTTTAATTAGGGCCCACAGCCAGCATGAAGCCCAATGGAGGGCTTGAACTCTTGAGCTTGAGATCAAGACTTCAGCTAAGATCAAGAGTTGGATACTTAACTAACTGAGTCACCCAGGCGCCCCTCCTATCTGATTTAAAAGGCAATTGTATAAAGCAATAATTATAAATCTGTGCTGATGAACATACAATATATGAAGTGTATAAAGATATAATTTATATATCAATAACAGCACAAAGAGGCAAGGGAAGGGGTTACATAAAAGTTTTTATATGCTACTGAAATTAGATTGGTTTCAATTAGAACTAGATTGTTATAAATTAAATGTTAATTATAATCTCCAGAGCAACCACTAGAAAATGATTCAAAAATATATAGTGAAAGAAATGACAAGGGGAATTAAAATGATACACTAGCAAATATCTATTTAACACAAAATAAAGCATTAATAGAGAGACAGAAGATAAAAGAAATAAGACATGTAGCAAAAAAAAAAAATAGCAAAATAGCAGGTATAAGTCCTATCTTACTAGTAATAACATGCAATATAAATATTCGGCATTCTAATTAAATGCTGAAATTTACAAGGGTGCCTGGCTGGCTCAGTCAATAGAGGATGCAACTCTTGATCTTGGGGTTTTAAGTTCATCCCACATTGGGTACACAGATTTTTTTCAATCTTAAAAAAAGATGTTGAAAATTACAGAATGGACAAAAAAAACCCATCATCCAACCATATGCTGTCCATAACAGATACTTTAGATTGAAAAACACACTTAAGTTGAAAGCAAAAAAATCGAAAAAGATATATCATGCAAACAGTCACCAAAAGAGAGCTGGAGTGGCTTTAACACAAACTTTTTTACTAAAGACAAAGAAGGACATTTTATAATAAATAGGTCAATCCATCAGGAAGATATAACAATTATAAACATATATGCACTTAACAACAGAGTCCCAGAATATATGAGGGAAATACAGACAGAAGTGAAGGGAGAAAGTTCTACAATAGTTAGAAAGCAGAATATTCCATTTTCAATAATGGACAGGATATCTAGACAGAACATCAATAAAGAAACAGAAGACCTGAACAATACTATAAACGAACTAAACCTTATAGACAGATGTATAGAACATTCTACCCAACAATAGTAAAATAGTAAAATGCATGGTCTTAAGTGCACATGGAAATTTGCTAGGATAGACTACTAAGTTAGGCCACAAAACAAGTCTCAATAAACTTAAGACTGAAATCATACAACATATATTCTCTGACCAAAATGGAATGAAGATAGAACCCAGTAAGAAGGAAAACTGGAAAAGTCATAAATATATGGAAATTAAACAATACATTCATACCAAATGGATCAAATAAAAAACCACAAGGCAATGAGGAAAGATAAATGAAAACAAAAACACAAAATACAAAAACTCATGGGATACAGAAAAGCAATGCTCAGAGGGAAAGATCTCAATCAATAACCTAACTATACACTTTAAGGAACTAAAAAAAGAAGAGCAAAGTAAACCCAAAGCTAGCAGAAGGTAGATAATGTAAAGATTAGAGCAGAGATAAACAAAATAGAGAACAGAGAAACAAGGGATTCAATAAAGCCAAAAGTTAGTCCTTTGAAAAGATCAACAAAACAAAACTTTTAGCTCAACTAAGAACAAGAGAGAAGACACAAATAACTAAAACCACAAACAAAAATACAGTTATTATTACTACCTTACAGAAATAAAAAGGATTATAATACTGGAATACTATAAACAATTAGCTGTACAACAACAAATTAAATAACCTAGGTGAAACAGACAAGTTCCCAGAAACAGATGATCAAAATTGACTTAAGGAGAAAGACGGGCACCTGGCTGACTCAGTCAGTGGATCATACAACTCTTGATCTTGGGGTTGTGAGTCTGAGCTCCACACTGGGTGTAGAGATTACTGGAAAAAAAAAATCAAAAAAAGAAGAAAAAGAAAAGGAGGAGGTGGAGGAAGGAGGAGGAAGAAAAACAACAACAACAACAATAAGAGACCTAAGATGGAATCAGAGACAAAAGATGGAATCAGTAATCAAAAACCTCCCAATAGAGAAAATCCCAAGACCAGAAGCCTTCGCTGGTGAATTCTACTAAACATTTAAAGAATTAACACCAATCCTTTTCAAATGCTTTCAAAAAATAGAAGAGTAGAGAACACTTCCTACCTCATTCTATGAGGCCAGCATTAACCTAACCAAAGCCAAAGATAACTGCAAAACAAACAAAAAACCAAAACAAAACCCCAAAACAAAAACAAAAAAACCACCCCCCCAAAACAATAGACCAATATTTTTTTTTAAGATTTTATTTATTTATTGGACAGACAAGAGATCACAAGTAGGCAGAGAGGCAGGCAGAGAGAGAGGAGGAAGCAGGCTCCCTGCTGAGCAGAAAACCCAATTCGGGGCTCGATCCCAGGACCCTGGGATCATGACCTGAGCCAAAGGCAGAGGCTTTAACCCACTGAACCACCCAGGCACCCCAACAATAGACCAATATGCCTCAAGAGGATAAATGCAGAAATTCTCAACATAATATTAGCAAACTGAATCCAACAGCATATTTAAAAGATGCTAAATACCACATGATCAAGTAGAATTGTCCCAGTAATGCAACTCGTTCAATATAAGAAAATCCACGTAACTGGGGCACCTGGGTGGTTCAGTCATTAAGCGTCTGCCTTGGGTTCACATCATGATACCATGGTCTTGGGATCAAGTTCTGCATGAGCCCAGATTCGACCCTGCATGAACCCTGCATCAGGCTCCCTGGTCAGCAGGAAGCCTGCTTCTCCCTCTCCCACTCCCCCTGCTTCCCTGCTTGTGTTCCCTCTCTCGCTGTCTCTCTGTCATATAAATAAATAAATAAAATCTTTATAAAAAAAAAAAGGAAAATCAATGTAATTAATATGCCACATTAAAGAATGAGGAAAAAAAATGCAATCATCTCTATGAATAAAAAAAAGTTACCTGATAAAACCCATTATTCTTTCACGATTAAAAACACTCATAAAGCTAAAAACGGAAGGGCGCTTCCACAAAATGGTAAAGGGTCTTCATAAAAAAAACCCACAGCTGGGGTGCCTGGGTGGCTCAGTGGGTTAAGCCTCTGCCTTCGGCTCAGGTCATGATCTCAGGGTCCTGGGATCAAGCCCTACATCGGCTTCTCTGTTCAGCAGGGAGACTGTTTCCTCCCCGCCCCCACCCCCACCGCTCTGCCTGCCTCTCTACTTGTGATCTTTCTCTGTGTCAAATAAATAAATAAAATCTTAAACTAAAAAAACAAACAAACAAAAACAAAAACAAAACAAAAATTAAAAAACCCCCACAGCTAACATCATACTCAATAAACACTGAAAGCTTTCCCCCTAAGATCAAGAAGATGACAAGGTAAGAACTAAGAAACTCTTACTATTGCTTAGAGAGAGCAGGAAGGGAGATCCTATAGCAGTAACATTCAATAACTAAAACATATATTCTAGGGGTGCCTGGGTGGCTCAGTGGGTTAAGCCACTGCCTTCGGCTCAGGTCATGATCCCAGGGTCCTGAGATCGAGCCCCACATCAGTCTCCCTGCTTCTCCCTCTGCCCCTGCTTATGTGCTCTCTCTCACTCTCTCTCAAATATTGGGGTACTAAAAAAATATTCTAAATAATACTAAAAAAAATACTAAAAAATATATATTTTAAAAAATATATAAAATTATTAATAATTATAAAAATGATGACTTTTTAAAAAAAATCATTTGACAACCACCATAATTATTTGAGGCAACAATTATCAATGGATATAAGAGGTATCTATTGGATAAGAAAAAAAATTTACATAAACTCAATCTTCCTTCTAGATACTTATTATTTGCACAGGCAAAATGTTAACTTTACAGTGAAGAAACTTAGCTAGAATCGTAACTGATCAAAATTAACTTCACCAATAATGGGAAAATAGACATTATGTGACTCCTGACATCATGCACTGGGAGGGACACAATCTCTGTGGTATTCTTGCCCCAACTACATAATCATGAGGAAGCCAAGATTGATGAAACATCAGACAAATTTAAATAATGAACACCGCAAAATAACTGGCCTGTATCTGTATGTTTCAAAATAACAAAATCATGAAAGATTAAAAAGTCTCCAGAAGAGCTCCAGATTAAAGTAGACTAAAGTAGACAACTAAATAAAATGCATGATCCTGGGAGATTTTCTTTGAATATCAGTGAAGACAATGATGAAATTGCATGAAGTCCACAGAGCAAATGTGAGCATTATTTCAATATTAATGTCCTGGTTTTGATAATTGTATGATGGTTATATAAGAGAATGTCCTTGCTCTTAGGAACTATACACACATGTAAGTATTTTGGGGTAAAAATGTTTCCTGTATGTCTGCAACTTATCAGATGGTTCAAGAAAATGTAAGTATTTAAACATATGTACATATATATAAAGAAAGTTTATAAAGCAGATGTGATAAAATGTAACATTTGGAGAAATCTGAATGAAGGGCATACAGAACTTCTACCATTTTGCAACTTTCTTTAAGTCTGACATATTTTAAAATAAAGTAAAACAAACAAAAAAGACCTGCAAGAATATTCCTGTAAGGATTTAGAAGTACCTGCAGGCAAAGACCCCTATCACTCTGATTGTAGCAAAATATTGCTTTTTTTTTCAGAAATAGTAGGTCAGCTGAGAATGCTACTATGGCCCAGCCACTGTGAAGAGTGCTATCTATATACTGTCCTACTGAACACTCTCAACTCCAGTATAATCTCTGCCTTAAAATGAGGAAGAAAACTTAAAAGCCAAAATATCGAAGTGAGGAGGATAAGGGAGATGACAATAATAAAATAAGTTTAATTGGATTGTTACAAAGATTTAATGGGGTAATATTTCTCACAGACACAATTAGAACATTGCCAAGCATATATAAAAAAACAATACCTAAATGTCTGTTAAATTAATACTAATAAAAATCTCCCAAAGATCATAAAGCTAAATGTTACAGCTGGGATCAAACTGAGACTGACTCCAAGGTTCATATTCTTAGCCACTAGGCCTTTACTATCTCATCGCTTTAAGAGTTGCTGGATTGTTCAACTTTCATCTACGCTTCCAAAGTAAATCAACGTGATAACCGATCTGTCAGGTCACAACGATCTATGACGAAGGTGTGAACCAGTGCTTAGGACGGCACAGCAAGTTGGCATGGGTCTCAAGTGCCCAAACTGCACGCTATTTCCCAGACAGCATACACCAGTTACCAAAAACATGTTGATGCCTGTCCCGAGCTGCTGCCAAGAAAAATACAAAGTGTTTCTTAAGCCACCAGTGATCCGTAAGACTCTATTCAAGGGGGTCTCCATTTTCAATCTGAAAAGTTTCCTTTGCTTGAGAAGTTGGCCAAAATGTGGGTAATGTGTGGCCAAAATGTGCACTTTACTTGAATTATACTCATTTGCCAAGTCCTTTTCTTTTAATGGGCTTCTAAGTGCAGTCAAGCCCTCTTACTTTTAGCAACAGATCAGAATCAAAGAGTATGTTCAATAGACTCATAGAACATAATGGTATTTTGGCTTGTACAAGATTTTCCAACAAAATCTGTAAAGCAGAACTAGGACTCAATCATCAAATTCTCTCTCTCCACCAAGTTATCAGAAAGTGATATTTGATGCAAACAATCAACAGAAACTACTAGAAACTGTGCTGCCTTGGGGTTAGAGTCATGGGAAAAGACAGATCTTGAATGTCACTTAATTCTTTTAAATTGCATTTATGGCTATTAACATTACAAAACACCAAGCTTTACTTTTAGCTTATTTAAGTGCACTGTTCTGAAGGAAGTGATGTCATAAGAATACATACAAACTGCACACATAAATGCCTTGGGAAACTTGCTCAATTATAGCAAGGTTTTTCCTTTGCTCTAGTTTACATTGCATTTCTTCAGATTAAGTCCCAAGAAGTACATCTCTCACTTCATTGTGGTGACTCTACTAATTCTTAACTTTGAAAACATAGAGCCAGGTTAATTTTAGAAAAAATACTGATAATCTCTCCCGAAATGAAAAGCTAACAATGATATTTCCATTATACCCCAGAACATGAGTAAAGTCAAACTCTCGAAGCCTAATTGCTCTAGAAGCATAGCTACAATGACTTCAAAATGCACTTCACATTTCTCTTCATGTATGATTTTTGCTTTTTTTATATATACAGTATACAACATGAGTATGAAAGAATGCACACCAAAATGTTTGTTAGATGGAAGGATAATGTGATTTACTTTTTCTTAATATGCTGCTTAACTTTAAAAAAATTTTTTACAGGGCAACTGGGTGGCTCAGTGGGTTGGGCATCTGCCTTTGGCTTGGGTCATGATCCCAGGGTCCTGGGATCGAGCCCTGTGTTAGGCTCCTTGCTCAGAGGGGAGTCTGCTTCTCCCTTTCCCTCTATTGCTCCCCCTGCTTGTGTTCTCTCTACCTCTCTCTGTCAAATGAATGAATAAAATCTAAAAAAAATTTTTTTAATTAAAAAAATAATTTTTTTTTACAAAAAAGTTATTTATGAGCTTTTTAAAATGGACCATAAATATATACAGTAAGAAAAGATTAGTCCTAAATAAGTTCTTACATAAGAGACCATATATAAGAACGAATACACAAAAAATAATACATACATAATATATATTTTGTGAATGTCTATATTTTTATATATATTATATATATATAATGAACATGTCACATATAGGAATAAAAAGCTTCAATTACTCTCCTTTCTTAACTAGAAAGCAATCTTTCAAATGTTCCAGTCTGAACTTCTGACGGGTTTAGCAATGCTGTAAGTAGCTTTTAGGAAGTATCAGGAATAAATGCAAAGACATCATTAGTCGACACTTTCCTACTCATTAAAATTGTATAGTATTTCCCCCAAGACTTCAGTACAAAAATAACTTGCCAATGTGTTTGATACTACCTATTATTAAAGCAGAACTATTTCTCAATGGAAACTGAATTTTATTCTACATCCTAATTTTCTTTAATCTCCCTCAATGTCTCATCAGAAAATTTCTTTTTCCTTCCTCTTTAATAAATAGTAGAACTTTTCACACTTTTAGTATTTAGGCTTTTAGTATTCATGCTTATTCCAAACTGAAAAAAATTATCTTTACCACTGAAATGCACCTTAAAATGAGGAAATTTATTCTTAAAATGAGGATATTTATTATTCCCATCTTAAAATGCTTAAGGATCAATCATTACAGAAAAAAAAAAGTTAAATGTTTTTAGTCATTTCTTTGCCCTATGCAGTTACATTGTAATTTCAAGTCAGTATCTTCAGTATTGGTATATAGAAAACAAAAATGCAAACACAAGAACCTATTTCCTACCCCATGACAGATCCAACACAAAAAGACAGTCTCTTTGCTTCCAAGGGTAGCTTGCTTCAATAACAGATAAGCAACTCTCCCCATTCTCTTGTTACAGCTGAAGTATCTCATTCAATGTTCATTCCAGAAGTACTGGGTATCATTTTATAGTTTCTCAAGTTAGTTTTCATTATGTCCTATTTTATATGTAGTGGCACACACATCTCAATTTTTCAGTTCAAAATTATGAGACGTTAAAGGACGTATAAACTACTTGAGTCATTTAGTAAGAGACAGGCATCCACAACACCATGCAACCGTCACAAACCCAGAGCAGCAAAATCCAAATTCACAGAAGAATGTGTTCAATAGGCCCCATGTGTTAATTTTTGGCAATACGACAATGAATAAAGGCCCAAAAACTTTTTAATCACCAAGTTAAAATTATTATTTCCAGGGTAACTAAAGTTCAAGGCAGAAATATATTGGTGACTGCCAAAGAACATAAGCAACCATAATGAAACTATATTAGGGGACCAGCATAGGTTTGCCCTCCCGGTTCTGAGCAAGACACATTCAGGAGATAGATGGTCTCTGTTCCCTTTATCAACTATAAAACCAGAAGGTGGTTCCAAATGTTCATATGTTGACATTTTAAATACAAATACTTGTTCACTTCTGGGTTCCAATCCCCATCCTTTAAGTGCTAGATATAATAATCAGAAAGAACTTTCATGTAATCTCCTTCAACTCACCCCTTGGGGCAATCACCACTTTATGATTTGAGACAGATTTTCTAATACTCTAGACTAAGGGTGATTTCAGAGCACAGGCCTAGAAAAACTTTATTAAGCTTTTCTTGTACCTCAAGGATCTTAAGGAAACTTGTTTCCCCACACAGCTCAACTGCTAAATTCAAGTCAAGTTTGCATAAACTGAATTTTAAGCTGAAAACATTCAATTTTATTATTAGGAGGTACAGGTGAAAGTGAAAAAGAGGGGCACAAAAGGTGAATGAGATTAACGCTTTTTCCCATTTGATCAAATTTTAGATAATTAAGATTTTAGTTCAGAATTTCTACCTTGTGAAAAACAATATAATTTATTGACTAAGATTGAAGACAATTACCCAATTCATTTTTTTACTGCTACCATCTCCATTTCAGACACAACAGTGAACATAAGAGTCCTTAAGAAACACATTCCATTAACTTCAACTCAACTATGTTTATTGCCACAAAGGAAGAACAGACACACTTCTGCTGCAAGGAAAGAAAAGTCAACCCAAACTCATCATCTGTGGAGATGATACTGAATTAAAAAGCAGAAGATGGAGCTTACAGTTTGGGATACTCCTTTTACTCCTTATTCAGATCAAAACTTCTCTGTGCCTGAGGTTTCTCCTTTGTGAAACAGCGATATAAACATCATCTTTCTTTAAAGTCAAAGCATTCTTGTAAGAATCAAGAAAATATGAAGATTTTTTTAAAATAAAAAAAATAAAATAATAAAATAAAAAATAAAAAAATAAAAAATTATAACAAAGATTATATATTACAGTCAAGGCTCTTATAATTTGTTAATTATATTTGTGAGCCTTAAACACAGAAAAGCCATTATTTTAATGACTTTAAGATCTCGTTCAACAAGTATTTCCTATGTAAATCTGTTACTTACATGCCTCTCATCAGGCCCTGTTGAGATATTACATACAAGTTTAAGTATGTTACACAGGTATACTCAGTTTGTTGTGCAAATAACATAGCCAGGAAGGGTGATTTTGATAAATAAAAATAGGATGAAGGTATGAAGCATAATTGCATTACTAAATATCTTATAACACAAGGTATGTCTTACAAAAGTTACACA
The DNA here is from genome assembly GCA_004024625.1 of Mellivora capensis. Taxonomy (NCBI): domain Eukaryota; kingdom Metazoa; phylum Chordata; class Mammalia; order Carnivora; family Mustelidae; genus Mellivora; species Mellivora capensis. The sequence continues at coordinate 32,235 of PISX010021198.1, forward strand.
TGTGGTCAAGATGGCAGAGAAGTAGCAGGCTGAGACTACATCAGGTAGCAGGAGATCAGCTAGATAGCTTATCAAACCATTGCAAACACCTACAAATCCAACGGGAGATTGAAGAGAAGAACAGCAGCAATTCTAGAAACAGAAAATCGACCACTTTCTGAAAGGTAGGAGCGGCAGAGTGAATCCAAAGCAACGGGAAGATAGACCGCAGGGGAGGGGCTGGCTCCCAGCAAGCAGCGGAGCAACGGAGCACAAAATCGGGACTTTTAAAAGTCTGCTCCACGGAGGGACATCACTCCAGAGGCTAAACCGGCGTGAAGCCCACGTGGGGACAGCGTGGCCCCAGGTCCCGCAGGGTCACAGAAGGATCGGGGGTGTCTGAGTGTTGCAGAGCTCGCAGGTATTAGAGCGGGGAAGCCGGCTACAGAGACAGAGCCGAGGAGCGATCTCTCAGTTCGGGGTTACCTTGAACCGGTCGCAGGCTGGGTGAGCTCGGAGCGCAGGCAGAGGCCAGGGAGACGGGAATGACTGGGGCTTTTCTCTGAGGGTGCACTGAGGAGTGGGGCCCCAAGCTCTCGGCTCCTCTGGGCTGGAGATTGGGAGGTTGCCATTTTCATTCCCGTCCTCCAGAACTCTACGGAAAGCGTTCAGGGAACAAAAGCTCCTGAAAACGAACCCAAGCGGATTACTTACCCGGCCCCTGGTAAGGGCGGTGCAATTCCGCCTCGGACAAAGACACTTGAGAATCACTACAACAGGCCCCTCCCCCAGAAGATCAACAAGAAATCCAGCCAAGACCACGTTCACTTACCAAGGAGAGCAGCAGAATTCCAGAGGAGGAGAAAGCAAAGCACGGAATTCATGGCTTTCTCCCTAGGATTCTTTAGTCTTGCAGTTAATTTAATTTTTTCTTTAATTTTATTTTTTTTCTTCTGCTAAATTTTAACTTTTACCCTTTTCTTTAACGTTTTTTAACCAGTTTATCTTCACAATACCTTTCCAAAAATATAATAATCTTTTTTGAACCTTCATTATTATACTCATATTTTATCCTTCATAGTATTTATTTTTTGTATACACATAGGGTTTTTCCCTTCTAAAAAATTTTGGGTACAACTTCCTCTAGTAGATCAAAATATACCCTAAATCTAGCTCCGGGCTTGTTCTAGTCTCCAGCCTGAGCAAATTCTCTCCACTTTCTTTTTCTTTATTCTCCCAACCAACTTTACTTTATCAACTCCTTTTTTTTGAAATTCAAAAAAAAAATTTTTCTTTTCATCTTTATAGGCATATTCCATGCCTTCACTTTGTTTACCCTTATATATGTTTTTCATTCTTTAAAATTTTGGGAGGTAGTTTCTTCTAAGAGACCAAAATACCCCCAAATTAAGTGGGTGACCTTGTTCTAGTCACCAGTCTAATATATATATATTTTTTTCTTTTTTATAATTTTTCTTTGATTTCTTTTTTAAATTTTTTTTTTCTGAACTTCTTTTTATCCCCTTTCTCCCCCCCCCCCCGATTTGGGGTCCCTTCTGATTTGGTTAAAGTGCATTTTCCTGGGGTCTTGCCACCCTTTTAGTATTTTATTTGCTCCTTCATATGCTCTTATCTGGAAAAAATGACAAGGCGGAAAAACTCACCACAAAAAAAAAGAATAAGAGGCAGTACCAAAGGCTAAGGACCTAATCAACAGCCATTGGTAATATGTCAGATCTAGAGTTCAGAATGACGATTCTCAAGTTCTAGCCGGGCTCGAAAAAGGCATGGAAGATATTAGAGAAACCCTCTCTGGAGATATAAAAGCCCTTTCTGGAGAAATAAAAGAACTAAAATCTAACCAAGTTGAAATAAAAAAAGCTATTAGTGAGGTGCAATAAAAAATGGAGGCTCTTACTGCTAGGATAAACGAGGCAGAAGAAAGAATTAGTGATATAGAAG
>PISX010021199.1:0-34170 GCA_004024625.1 Mellivora capensis
CCCGCTCCGATACCTGCTAGCTCTGCGACACTCAGACACCCTTCTGTGACCCTGCGGGACCTGGGGCCACGCTGACCCCGCGTGGGCTTCACCCCGGTTTAGCCTCTGGAGCGATGTCCCTCCGTGGAGCAGACTTTTAAAAGTCCCGATTTAGTGCTCCGTTGCTCCGCCGCTTGCCGGGAGCCGGCCCCTCCCCCGCAGTCTATCCTCTCGTCGCTTTCGATTCACTTCTCCGCCAGTCCTACCTTTCAGAAAGTGGTCGATTTCCTGTTTCCAGAATTGCTGTTCTTCCTCTCTTCGATCTCCCGTTGGATTTGTAGGTGTTTGCAATGTTTTGATAAGCTATCTAGCTGATCTCCTGCTACCTGATGCCATCTCAGCTGCTACTTCTCCGCCATCTTGCTCCTCCTCCTGTTTTTACTTTTCTATGTGAAAACTCAGATTCGGAAATGACTAATAAAGTTCAGGCTGAAATTTATGTGCTTTAACCACAACACAGCATTCCTTTGATGTATATAAGGTTATTTTCTAGATGTTCTACAAAGATGCTAAAAGCCATATTCTGAATGTAGAAATACTATTTTTTAGTGGAGATGATATTTTCAGATTAAATTGGTGTTGCCAACATTTAAAGGGACTGTTGTCCTACTGTATTCCATTTCTATGACCACAAAGCCAGTGCTACCACATATGGCTGTGTAGTTTGTGTGACACACAGCCCTTTGAGAGGGCAAGTGTGGGTTGAAATTAGTTAATGGGATATGTGGGAAAATGTCTAGTTTCCACATGTCACTGAATTTTGAGATATACTTCTAAGGAGTTTATAGTCTGACACTACAATTGACTTAAAAATCCCTGGAAGGAATAAAAACAAATAAATAAACAAATCGCTACCTAACCATTGTGTATCTACCATATCTAGGGCTCCCAAGCGCCTAGTAAAGCCAATAACCAAAGTGCTCTACACCAGAACACACCCATTTTAGCCTACCCTACTCTAATTAATATCCATGAGTGGATTTTAAGAGTTCAGGAGCCTTCTGAACATGAGTGAAGGCTCTCCGGTGTTTGAAAATGGGAATGAACATTTTAGTCACACTTGCCCATCTACCCTGGGAATTCTTGGCACATAACCAGGGAGGTTTTCATATCCCCTATGTGTCCCATGCATGAAAATCAAAAACAAAACACCTTTTACATTCCAGTTAGTTGACATACAGTACAATAGTAATTTCAGGTGTACGGTGTAGTGATTCAGCACTTCGATATATCACAGGTGCTCATCACAAGTGCACTCCTTAATCCCCATCACCTAGTTGACCCATCCCCCCACCCACCTCCCTTCTGTAACTATCAGCTCTCTACAGTTGAGTCGATTTCTTGGTTTACTTTTTTTCCCCTTTGCTTTTTGTTTCTTAAATTCCACATGAATGAAATCATATGGTATTTAGCACAACACTCTCTAAATCCATCCATGTCTTGCAAAGGGCAAGATTTCGTTCTTTCCTTTTTTTTTTATGGAGTTATAATTCAGCATGTGTATGTATATATGTATGTGTATCACACCTGCTTTTCCATTGTTGATGGACCCTTGAGCTGTTTCCATCTTTTGGCTATTTTAGATAATGCTGCTATAAACATCAGGGTGCATGTATCCCTTTGAATTAGTATTTTTGTATTCTTTGGGTAAATACTTAGTAATGCAATTGCTGGATAATAGAGTAGTTCTATTTTTAACTTTTTGAGGAAACTCCATACGGTTTTCCACAGTGGCTACATCAGTTTGCATTCCCCCTAACAGTGCAAGAGGATTCCCCTTTCTCCACATCCTTGCCAGCAGCACCTGTTGTTTCTTATGTTACTGAGTGTAGCCATTCTGACAGGTGTGAAGTGATTATTGCATTGTAGTTTTGATTTGCATTTCCCTGATAATCAGTGATGTTGAGTATCTTTTCATGGGTCTATTGGTCATGTGTAGGTCTTCTTTGGAAAAATGTCTACTCATGTCTTCTGCCCATTTTTTTAACTGAACTGTTTATATTTTGGGTGTTAGGTTTGATAAGTTATATTTTGAATGCTACCTCTTTATCAGATATGTCCTTTGCGAATATCTTCTCCCATTCCATAGGTTACTTCTTAGTTTTTCTGAGTATTTCCTTCATTATGTGGAAGCTTTTTATTTTGATGTAGTCCCAATAGTTTGTTTTTGTTTTTGTTTCCCTTCCCTCAGGAGACTAGAAAGAAACTAGAAAGAAGTTTTCACAGCTGATGTCAAAGAGATTACTGCCTGTGCTCTCTTCTAGGATTTTTAATGGTGTCACATCTCCTATTTAAGTCTTCTGTGTATGGTGTAAGAAAGTGGTTCAGTTTCATTCTTAGGCATACTGTGTCCAGTTTTCCCAACGCCATTTGTTGGAGAGACCGTCTTTTTCCTGGATATTCTTTCTTGTTTTTTAGAAGATTCACCATGTAGTTGTGGGCTCATTTCTGAGTTTTCTATTCTTTTTCATTGCTCTTTGTTGTCTGTGTTTGCGCCAGTGACCTACTGCTTGGATTACTTCAGCTTTATAATATAACTCAAAGTCTGGAAGTGTGTTGCCTCTAGCCTCATTTTTCTTTTTCAGGGTTGCTTTGATAATTTGGGTCTACTTTGGTTCCATATAAATTTTGATTGTTCTAGCTCTCTGAAAATGCTAGTAGTATTTTGATAGGGGTTGCATTAAATGTGTGATTGCTTTGAGTGGTTTAGACATTTTAACAATATTTGTTCTTCTATGAGCATGGAATGTCTTTCCATTTCTTTGTGTCATCTTCAGTTTCTTTCATCAGTGTGTTTATAGTTTCAGAATATAGGTTTTTCACCTCTTTGGTTAGGTGTATTCTTAGGTATCTTATGATTTTTGGTGCAATTTTAATTGGGATTGATTTCTTAATTTTTCTTTTTCATTATTGATATATAGAAATACAGCAGGTTTCTGTGCATTGATTTTTGTATCCCGTGACTTTACTGAATTCATGTAACAGCAGTTTTTTGATGAGGTCTTTAGGATTTTCAAATAGTGAGGACGTGTTCCTTGCTGATCTGGATGGCTTTTCTTTTTGTTGTTTGATTGATGCGGTTAGGAATTCCAGTAGTATGTTGGACAACAGTGGTGAGCATGGATATTCCTGTCTTGTTTTTGATTGTGGAGGAAAAGCTCTGTTTTTCCCCATTTAGGATGGTAATAGCTGTGGGTTTTCCATATATGACCTTTATTATGTTGAGGTATATTCTTTCTGAACTACTTTGGTGAGGGTTTTCATCATGAATGGATGTACTTCGTCAAAGGTTTTTTCTATTTATTTTCTATCTATTAAGATCATATGGTTCTTATCCTTTCTCTTATTGATCTAATGTATCACACTGATTAATTTGCAAATATTGAACCACCTTGCAACCAGGAATAAATCCCACTTGATTGTGGTGACTTTTTTTAATGTATTGGTGGATTTGGCTTGCGTATATTTTGTTGAGGATTTTTGTATCTGTATTCATTATGAATATTGTCCTGTAGTTCTTTATTTTCTGTCATGTCTTTATCTGGTTTTGGTATCTGGGTAATTCTGGTTTCTTAGAATGACTATGGAAGTTTTCCTTTTTTAGTTTTTAGAGTTTTAGAAGAATAGGTATTCTTTAAGTGTTTGGTACAATCCAACTGTGAAACCATCTGTTCCTGGACTTTTGTTTGTTGGGAGTCTTCTTGGATTACTGATTCAATTTCTTTGCTCGTTATTGGTCTGTTCTAAGTTCTGGTTTTTTATTTCTTGTCTCAGTTTTGGTAATTTATGTTTCTAGAAATTATGTTTCTTCTGGGTTGTCCAATTTGTTGACCTATAGTTTTTTGTAATACTCTCTTATAATTGCTTGTATTTCTGTGGTGTTAGTTCTCTTTTCTCATTTGTGATTTTTCTGTTTGGGTCCCTTCTTCTTTTTTTGTTTGGCAAGTCTTGCTAGAGGTTTATCAATTTTATTGCCTTTTTTTTTTTTTTCAAAGAACCAGCTTCTGATTTCTTTTTTTCTTTTTAGTTTCTATATCCTCTATTTCTGCTCTAATCTTTTTTCCTTCCTTCTCCTGGCTTTAGGCTTCACTTGTTCTGGCTCCATTAGGTATAAGGTTAGGTTGTTTATTGGCAGGTTTTCATCTTGAGGTAGGCCTGTATTGCTATAAACTTCCTCTTACAACATCTTTTGCTGCATCACAAAGGTTTTGGACCATTGTTTTCCTTTTCATTTGTTTCTATGTATTGTGGTATTCCTCTTGGATTTCTTGGTTGACCCCTTTGTTGTTTAGTAGTGTGTTGTTTAACCTCCATGTATTTGTGGTCTTTCCAGATTTTTTCTTATGGTTGACTTACTTGTTTTTATGGCATTTTGCTCAGAAAAGGTGCATGGTATGACTTCAGTTTGTTTTTGTATTTGTATCTTTGTTTTTGAGGCCTATTTGGTGACTTATTATGATCTAGTCTAGAGAATGTTCCATTGCTTGAAAAAAATGCAGATTCTGCTGCTTTCGGATGGAATGTCCTGAATATATCTTTTAAATCCATCTGGTCCAGTGTCATTCAAAGCCATTGTTTCCTTGTTGATTTTTCTGTTTAGATGATCTGTTCACTGATGTTAAGTGGGGTTTTAGAGTCCTCTGCTATTACTGATAAATTCTTTGTTTTATATATTTGGGTGTTCCCATTTTGGGTGCATAAATATTTGTAATTGTTAGGTCTTCTTGTTGAATTGTCCTCTTAATTAAATAGTACCCTTCTATGCCTCTTGTTACCGTGTTTGTTTTGAAGTCAGTTTGGAAATACTACTACTCTGACTTTCTTTTAATATTTGTATGATAGGGGCGCCTGGGTGGCTCAGTGGGTTAGAGCCTCTGCCTTTGGCTCAGGTCATGATCCCAGAGTCCTGGGATCGAGCCCCACATCAGGCTTTCTGCTCCGAAGGGAGCCTGCTTCCTCCTCTCTCTTTGCCTGCCTCTCTGCCTGTGATCTCTGTCTGTCAAATAAATAAATAAATCTTAAAAAAAAATATTTGTATGATAGATGTTGCTCTACCCCTTCATTTTCAATCTGCAGGTGTCTTTAAGTCTACAATGAGTCTCTGTAGGCTGCCTGAGATGGGTCTTTTTGTTTTGTTTTGTTTTTTTTTTTTCATCTATTCTGACACCCTATGTCTTTTAATTAGAGTGTTTAGTCCTTTTCCATTCAGAATAATTATTGATACCACGATATTTTGCAAACACTATGCCTTGTTGGCTTGCTTTTGTTGATTTTGATGTCTCCTGGATCCAGAAGTCTGTTTGCTTCCCCAGATTAGGGACGTTTCCAGCCATTACTTCTTCAAATAAATTTTCTGCCCCCTTTTCTCTTTTTTTCTTCTGGGACTTTTATAACACAAATGTTTTTTAAAAAAACTTATTTAAGTAATCTCTACACCCAATGTGTGACTTGAACTCATGACCCTAAGATCAAGATTCTCATCCTCTTCTGAGCCAGCCAGATGCTCCTGTATATAGTTAGGTTTGATGAAATCACTGAGTTCCCTATTCTATTCTCATTTTGCATCATTCTTCTTTCTTCTCAGCTGCATTGTTTTCCATTATTTTGTCTCCTAGGCCACTAATTCATTCCTTTGCTTCTTCCAGCCATGTTCATTGCATCAAGCCTGTTTCCAATCTCATTATTACATTCTTCATCTCTGATTCTTTAACTCTTATCTCTGTGGCAAGAGTCTCACTATGTCTTCTTTCCTCAAGCTCAGTGTGTATCCTTATGATCGTTGCTTTAAATTCTCCATGAGGCATGTTATTTATATCTGTTTCTCTTAGATCTCTGGCTGTGGTCCTACTTTTTCTTTCATTTGGGATGAATTCCTCCTTCTTTGCATTTTTGTCTAAGTCTTTTGTGTGAGACAAGCCAATTATGTCTCATGCTTCTGTAATGGCCTTACGAAGAAGAGGTCATGAAGGGCCCAGGGCCTGGTGCTTAAGGGAGGGTCTCTGATATGTGCAGTGTATGCTCTGCTGTTGTCTTCTGGCTGTTCTGTCCTTCTGGCTAGTCAGCTGCAGGGGTTCTCCTTGCCTACTGTGGGCCATATTTGGTCTCTGGCCTGAATGTGGTAAGTTTTAGTGAGGTGTGTTCTGATCCACTTGTAAAATGAAATCTTCACCACCCCTATCAAAACTGAGGCCTTGCAAAACTGGTCAGGAGATGTGGTGGTGTGGGCAGGTGTTTGTGCTGGTCTTCTGGGAGAGGGGCCTGCTGTGCTGAGATGGAGGCAAGCTTGACAGAGAAGGCACTCCCCCCAGTGGGGCTTACTATAGGCAAGTTAGGCAACAAGTGTCTGTGCTGCCTTGCTTTCCACAGGGGTTTCTGTGTTTATGGTAAGGGGTAAGGGAGGGAAATGGCACTGGCCAGCTCCTTTCTTCCCAGAGAGGTCTCTGTGAACTTTGCCTCTTACGGACAAGCTCTGACGACAGCAAAAATCTCCCCATTGTGTGCTCTGGTGCTCTTCAGATTGCTGTTTCCTCCACGCTGTCTGTCCCTGGGTTGTTTGCCTGCTCTTCTCCTCAAGAGCCATGCTTTGCCCTCTGGGCTGTATCTTAGCCAAGCCTGCTGACCTTTAAAGCTCCAGGCTTTCAGTTCCTTTGGTTGCAAGAACTAATGAAATTCAGTCTCTCTCATTTCCCATACTTTGGGGAAATGTTCTTCTTGTGTGTTCTCCTGTGTGCTCCTCTTCCTTGCCCTCTCTGTAACTACAGTTCCCTTCCCTCCTTGGTACCTTCCATCTGTTTATCCCCCCAAACCACATCTCCACACTTCCTACTTCTTTGATGTGGCCCCTTCTCTCTCTTCAGTTGTGGGGTTTGTTCTGTCAGTCTTCAGATTGAATTTTTCTTGGGGGGAGGCGAGGGTGCATTTAGGATGATTTGATAGGTGCCTAGTTATATTCCTAAGATGAGGGGAGTGCCTAGGGTCCTCTTACTCTGTTGCCATCTTCTCTCCAAAAAAAACAAAAACAAAACCCGTGGCTTTTTTTTTTTTTTTTTAAGATTTCGTTTATTTATTTGACAGACAGAGGTCACTAGTAGGCAGAGAGGCAGGCAGAGAGAGAGGGGAAGGGAAGCAGGCTCCCTGCCAAGCAGAGAGCCTGATGCGGGACTCGATCCCAGGACCCTGAGATCATGACCTGAACTGAAGGCAGAGGCTTCAACCCACTGAGCCACCCAGGTGCCCCGATATTAAACTTTTGATCATTGAGACATTCATTTCAAAGACCGACATTTTGAATGAACATATTGCTAGCTATACAACTAGATAAAGATCCAGACTATCCCCACTACTAAAGTTCTGCTTTTTGAAAGCCCTGGGTGACCTGGATAACAGACTAATTGAATGCCCCTGTATTTGCCTTTCTGCACTTGAATTTTCATTCTTGTTTTAAATATGAAGAGTAAGCCTTCAAAAGCCTAGGCACTCCACTCTCAACTCCAGTAAAGGCAGAGCCCCATTCCTTTCCCTTTCTGTGTGTCCATCCTCTGTCTACCTCTCTAACCACAGCTTCACTGTGCGGCCCCAGTGTACCCTGTATCCTCTGTGACTTGTGAATAATAAACACTTTTTTTCCTCAAAGTGTCCTGATGTTCGTTCCTGAGGTGCCTCTTGTAATTATAAGAACCACAAGGGCCTTTACAGCCCCAACATTTGGCTCCAGTCAGGGAAATGGGCGGGGGCAGGGGGGGGGGTGGGTGGGGGGGTGCGCGGGTCTTGCCCTAAGTACAGGCTCATTAAGTGCCCCAGGTGTTCTTAGCTTATACCATCACTTTCAGTAGGCTGGAGCAAACACAAAACTGCTACTTGGGAGTTCATTGAGCTGCTTGGAGGGTTTAGGTTGATGTTTGGGGGTTTTTTTTGTTATAATACTAGACATTCAGTCACTTTTCTGTTTTTGTATGTTTCTTTCTATTTCTTTCTACTCTTTGGTACTTCGATTATGTAAATGTTGGTATATTTAATGGTGTCCCACATTTCTCTGAGGCTCTGTCCTTTTTTTTTTCTTACCCTTTTTTCTCTCTGTTCTTCAGCTTGTATAAACTCTATTGATCTACAAGTACCTTTATTTTTTCTTATGCCAGTTCAAATACACTATTGATCCCCTCTAGTGATTTTATTTTTTCCTTTGTGTTACTACAATATTTCCATTTGGTTCTTTACTCTCCTTGACAATGTCTTCACATCTTCCATTTTTTTCCCTAATTCTGGTTTCTTTTAGTTCTTTAGACGTGTTTATAGTGTTTTCTTTGAAGCCTGTGTCAATTAAATGTGACATCTGAGGCCTCTTACAGTTTCTGTTGCCTGCTGCTTTCCCTGTGTATGGGTCATTTTTTGTCTCTTTGCATGTGTAATTTTTTTTCAGGAAAATAGATACTGTTGCGGTTGTGGTAATTTAGAAACTGATTCCTTTCTTCCATCTTTGATATTATGTTGCTGTTTAATGACTTGATGCAGTTATTTTCTTTTGCTCTATGACAAATCATCACAAAGTTGGCAGATTAAAACAAAACAAATTTATTGTTTGGAGGTCAGAAGTCCAGAATGATTTTCCATGGGGTAAAATCAGGATATAACAACTTGTCTGCTTTCCTTCTGGAGGCTCAAGAGGACCATCCACTTCCTTTTTTTCCCCACGTTCTACATTTAATCCAGTTTTTTGGACTTGTGGTCCTCATCTATTTCAAAACCAGCAATTGCTAGTCAAGATTTCTCATGCTGCAGCACTCTTAACACTGACTCAATTGCCTCCCTCTTACATATTATAAGGATTTTTATTGATACCCTGGGGCCACCTTGATAATATGTCAGTCTCAAAGTCAGTTGATCAGCACCCTTAATCCTACCTGCAAATTTAATACCTACCATTTTTACTTGTTAACAATTACAATACGATTCACTTTGAAAAGCCATTATTCTGCCTGTCACACTTGCGTAGAATGATTTTTGTGAAGTGCATTTCTCTAGTGTGAGGTCTCTGAAGCTGCTTCCTGTAAGGAGCAGCCTTGGGCATGAGCACAGTCTCCCTGGATGACTTTATTTTGCAGACTGGAAAACAATGGTTCTTAAATATCAAGAATCCTATCAAATGCAATATAGGTATTTATCAGCAGAGCTCAGACTAAAAACTATTTATTTTATGTACCAGTTCAGCGCATATTTTTCCTCATCAGTCTACCTTCCAAATATTTCCAAGTGAGAATTGCAGTGATGGTGGCTACATAAATCCATCTTCATGCAGGGAATGATGTTATTTTTTTTTTTAATTTTATTTATTTATCTGTCAGAGAGAGAGAGAGCGCGAGCACAGGCAGGCAGAGTGGCAGACAGAGGCAGAAGCAGGCTCCCTGCTGAGCAATGAGCCCGATGTGGGACTCGATCCCAAGACGCTGGGATCATGACCTGAGCTGAAGGCAGCTGCTTAACCAACTGAGCCACCCAGGCGTCCCAGGGAATGATGTTATTAATGGTTAAGTGGACATACACTCATTAGACAAGACTGTCACAAATTAAATTTATCTTGTAAATGCTAAAACATTTGTTTTAAAGGAAAATTTTCCACTTTGATGGGTAGTATTGGTTGACTAATTTATAAATGATTTACAAAGCTAAAAAGTTAAATGTATAGCTGATTGTCTTGGTCAGTGTGTTCTGAATATATTCCAATACTTGTGATGTGGTCTGGGTTAATTTGGACTGAGGTAATAAATGTAATTATTACATGGGCTATCAGAAAATCACTGTGTCAGGGTGCCTGGGTGGTGGAGTCATTTAAGCATCTGACTCTTGGTTTTGGTTCAGGTATGATCTCAGGGTCTTGGGATTGAGCCCGCATTGGGCTCTGTGCTCCATAGGAACTCTGCCTGAGTTTTTCCCTCACTCTTATGCCCTGCCCTGCCCTGCCCTGCTGCGTGCTCTCTCTCTGTCTCTCTCCCAAATGAAGGAAAAAAAAATGACTGTCTCTCTAGAGAATAATGAGGAAAGAGATCAAATTACAAGACGCTAAGTACTTTGTAGGCACTGATTTTTGTCATAACCACAAAGTCTAATAGTTGTTATTCAGTAGTCGTGTGTGTGTGTGTGTGTGTGTGTGTGACAAAGAAAGAGAATTTGGATTTTATTCCACCTTTAGAAATTTTCATACTGTTATGCAATTCATTTGGAAAATGTTATAATACCAAGAAAAATAGAATTTTGCCTGAATAATAAATGCCAGGATGTACTATCCAGCTCAGCATTAATAGCTATATATTAACATTTGTCAATTTTATAAAAATGGACTCTTGAATAGTTTTTGTTTAATACTAAATGAAAGGGGTGCCTGGGTGGCTCAGCGGGATGAGCCTCTGCCTTCGGCTCAGGTCATGATCCCATCGTCTTGGGATCGAGCCCCTTATCGGGTTCCCTGCTCGGTGGGGAGCCTGCTTCTTCCTCCCTCTCTCTCTGCCTGCCTCTCTGCCTACTTGTGATCTCTGCCTGTCAAATAAATAATCTTAAAAAAATACTAAATGAAAGAACGTTCCAAGTACTATACCCTTACGGACAAGCCTCACAGCCACTGAATTGTTAAACAAAAAACCTATGTAGCTGAAGCAACATGTAAAGATAACCTACACTGAATAAATTAGGATTATCAATAGCAAGATCATATATATGAAGTGAAAGAAGGAAAATAAGAGGTAGTACGAAGGAAGATAAATCTACTTAGAATTATAAATGAGAGGGGGAATCTAAAGTGAGAGGTAAAAGAGAACATGTCAGTTGTTCCAGATAAAAAATGCTGCAAAGAATAACAGTTCAGCAGTCACATGAATTTATGAGAGCAGAGAAAAGACCAGTGTCATATATACTTCAGTTTGATTGGAAGCTCCTTAATGTATTAACTGTAAACATTGTTCATGTAGAATGTTAGCACCCAGTTCTTAAAGTGGATATTTCATAACCAAAAGAGCTACCGAAATAGGGAAAGCTCATGATTGGTTTGGTTTCTATTAAAAGGGTCGAGACTTTTGAAGGGGAACTTGAAGGATATACTGAAATTCTAATGGTTTTGCCATGTGTCTGCAACATACATTTAATAAAAATTTTCTATAGGTTTCCTGCCTCTTGAGTAGAAAATATCTACCTATCAAAATAGTGAATGGTTACTATAAAGGAAACTTAGAAAAGGACAATATAATTAATTGTTATAACTCCAAAGGTTGCTTTTTTCTGGATAACTTGAACATAAGAAAACGAAGAATGTATATTCAGCATATTTAGTTAGAATGAGTGTAGAAAAATTATGTAATATCTATCTTATGCATGATCTTATCACTGATATTGCAGACCTAGTCAGGATATGGGTAGGTGTGGCTGTCCAGCATGAAGACAAAGGATAATAAAATACCTCCATGGTTTCTACAAAGGGAACCTTGTACCTCAATGATTTTTCCTTGCAGAAACCTAAAAGGGGTCATTTTATTTGATTTGTTTCTTTAAACTTGCACTATGCTGCAAACTTCTCAAAATGAACAGGTTGTTGTTGTTCTTGTTTTTTGTTTTGTTTTTGTATGAATTTAATCAACAAGGATCATTTGTATAGGATCTGAGTAAATGGAAGATCTTGACTAGGACAGCACTACTCGCTTTTTGTGTATTAATTGATTTAAGGTAACTGGTTTAACATCTTAAGTCTATGTGAACTTCAAAACCAGCTATTTCCTATCATTGTGGCTAAGGTGATATGTGTCATACAGTGTAATACTTTTAATAATCATACTAATAATGCTTTTAATAATGCTGAATTTATCAAACTAGCTTTATTAAATTATGGCTAATTGGAGGTTAAACTACTGATAATCAGATTCTCACTGATTTGTATATATGTTTGACCTAGAAAGGGGGGTGGTGGAGACTTACCGTTAACATAGGAGAAGTTGAGCTGATATTGTCTTTAAGAAAGTGTTAAACCACAACAACAAAAAACAAAACAAAATAGAACCCCACCTGTTTTGGTGAGAAACTATTTGAGACCTGATTTAGAACAGTACGTTCAGGGAAGTTCTTCAATAAGAAAGTAAATACCAGGGATGCCTAGGTGGCTCAGTCATAAAGCATCTGCCTTCAGCTCAGGTCATGATCCCAGAGTCCTGGGATTGAGCCCTGCATTGGGCTCCCTGCTCAGTGGGAAACCTGGTTCTCCCTCTCCTGCTCCCCTTGCTTGTGTTTCCTCTCTCACTGTGTCTCTCTCTGTCAAATAAATAAATAAAATCTTTAAAAAATATAAATACCAGGAGAACTTAAACTCTCATTTTTCTACAACATTACTTTGTTCTTTGTCTCTATCTTTGGAATTCAGAAATTGTTGGGAGGCAGGAAACATTTTAATGTTCTTTAAAAAAAAATAGCAGCTGCTTTCAGTTGAATAGTCAAAGAAGTGCAATGGGAGCAACAAAATCAAGATGTGACAAAACACTGAGCTGATCTGAAGCTATCACAAGCCAAGAGAACAGAAGAAATGGCCTGTGACTTTGCCATAAATAATACTGAGGAAGAAACTAGAGATCTGTGGATTAAAGGATCAAGGATGACTGCTGTGTTTTCAACTTGAGTAACTATGGGAATGTTATTATTTTCTTTGGTAAAGATTTATTTTTTTAAAATATTTATTTATTTTAGAGAGGGTGGAGGGGTAGACAGAGGGAGAGAAAGAATCTTAAGCCAACTCCGGACTGAGCACGAAGCCGGACACAGGGCGGGATTCCACGACCCTGAGATCACAACGTGAGCCGAAACCAAGATTTAGGGGCTTAACTGATTATACCATCCAGGCATGCCAAGATTTATTTCTTTGAGAGAGGAAGTGGGGGAAGAAGGCGGGGAGGGGTAAAAGGAGAGGGAGGGAATCTTCAAGCAGATTACCCACTGAGTGCCAAGCCTGATGTGGGGCTTGACCTCATGACTCATGAGCTCATGACCTGAGCCAAAACCAATAATCAGCCACTCAGCTGGCTGAGCCACTCAAGTGCCCCTGGAGGAATGTTACCCAGAGAGAGATAGGTGGGAGTAGAGGATGTAAAGAAATTAAGAATTTTGCTGGAGCCATACTAAGGTTGATCATATCTAGTAGATGCCCAGGAGATACTGGTTAGAAGTTGGATATACAAATATAAAACTTAGGGATGCCTGGGTGGCTCAGTTGGTTAAGCGGCTGCCTTTGGCTCAGGTCATGATCCCAGCGTCCTGGGATCGAGTCCCACATCAGGCTCCCTGCTTGGCAGGGAGCCTGCTTCTCCCTCTGCCTTTGCCTGCCACTCTGTCTGCCTGTGCTCTCTCACTCTCTCTCCCTCTCTCTGACAAATAAGTTTTTAAAAAAATAAAAAAAAAACAAATATAAAACTTAGGAAAGAGGTCAGCACTGAAATAAACTGGGGTTCATATAGAAATTAGGAGATAGGGAAAAGATACTATAATCAACGAATGTTTGGATGTAATTGTCCATATTTCTGAAGGAAAAGTAAAAAAAATACTATAGGGTTGGGAAGTCCCTATTGCACAATTTAAACAATTAACATTTTTAAGTGCTTACTATAAAAGTGCTAGGCACATTTTTGAATACTTTAAAGTTGTTAAAATGATAGTTTCATAAGTACTATTATGAGTCAGTTAATGTCTTTTATCAACACTGAGCACAAAATGGTCAAGGCTGGTCCTACCTAATAGAGGCTAAGGAATTGGATACATCTAGTAGCCTAGGAACAGCGTAAATGCTTCTGCCAAACTCCAGGGGAATTCTCAGGTTCCATCTTAATAGTCACGAGATCCTGAGGTTAGTGACCCTTTTTATTCGGAGCTGGAGGGTCTAAAGGCCTCTTTTCCCATTTAAAACTAGTCACTTTGCAGAAGCACTTGCAGGACTGGGTAGGACATGCATATGAGCTGGTGAGGAGATAGGCTTACTTTTGTTAAAATGCTGTTACATCACAAAATTTTCTATTTGATTCCCTTATGTGTCAGAAAAGGATTTTAAAAAGCAGTTTAAAAAAATGAAAAGACATTGGAAGTTCATATTGAGTGGGTCTTCATCTTTTTATATTATATTTGAGAAAACAGTTCTTAGACTGCTTTGGGTTGTCCTGATTTTCAAAGGCTAAATCCTAGGCTGCATAGATCATAGTTCTGACTCCACCTGCAATTTTTAGGAGACTGTGCTACTGTGGAGTAGATGAAAACTGTTTGCCTTGTGTCAAAATGACCTTCATGTAAATTAACCCAATAGGCATTTGCTAGGTATCATCCTGGTTACAAAATTTTTGCAGAAATGAAATTGACATATTAAAATGCATTCAACCTTATTGTGGAAAATATAAGCAAAAATTAGCAATCAGACAAACACACACATACAAACTAACATTTGAATTTGATATTATACACACCCACACTCTCACAAATCTTGTACAGAGTTCAGGCTGATATTCTTTGATAGTGCTGGCAATTTCCATGCATAAATCCAAGAATATGAGCTTCATGAACCACACTGGCTGAAGTGAATAATGATTCTGTAAAGTTTAAATCTGACTTTTTGTGAAAGCTAGACATTCTAGAATGAAGAATAACCTTTAAAACTCTATGGGACACATCATATTAGTGACCATTATATTTGTAAAAAGAAGGAAAAAAAACCCAATCTCACAGAATGAGAAAAGATTGTGTTTCAATTTGTTTCTACTCCTAGGTTTTTCTCATAACTCATTTTTATTTAGGTACCTAGGGAATCCTGCTGAGTTCTGCACTTTCACCTGTTGTGTGATGCATGTGTGGAGTAGCTGATATTTCTTCTTAACACTGTATGAAATGTAGAGCAAACAAGCAATTTGTAGGGGATTTATTTTAAAAAGCTATAAGGGATAAGACTATGGCAATGGAGCTTGATTAGCTAAAAATGGATTCTCTAATGAGGATGTGATTACTAGCTAGCTTCAAGCTTTATGATTCTTTGCTGGAAATACCACTGATTTTCTGAAAGAATTTTAAGGAGTGGATTTCAGAATGGAAGAGCAAGCACTGGTCCAAAGTCACGTATATATCTTCCTCTCTTGACTTGTTCTCTTCTTTATTAAATAGTATACTCTATTCTCAGTTCAGTTTTCCTATCTGTGAAATAGGGATATGGTGACTGTCCTTTCTGATATAGTGTGATTGTAGGGATCAAATGGATAGCAGAGAAACATGCATATAGTATAGTTATACAAATGTTATAATGTATTTTTAATCACCCAGATTCACCTAATCCCAATGAAACACTTTTTAATCAAGTATAGTTGAGATACAATATTACATTAATTTCAGGTATGTGGGATTTGAGAATTCGATACATAGTTCCTGAGGTGAACATTGTATAGTGGTATCTGTCACTGTAGTAAGTTATTATGATTGACTATATTCCCTGTGCTGTACTTTTCATCTGTGACTTATAACTAGAAATTTATACCCCTTCACCTATTTTTGCTCATTCCCCCACTCCCCCCTTCTCTCTGGCAACTATTGTTGTTTTTCTGAGTATTTGAATCTTCCCCCACACACACACACATAATTGAAATCTTTTTTTAAAGATTTTTAAAATTTATTATTTGACAGAGAGAGATCACAAGTAGGCAGAGAGAGAGGAGGAAGCAGGCTCCCTGCTGAGCAGAGAGCCCGATGTGGGACTCCATCCCAGGACCCTGGGACCATGACCTGAGCCGAAGACAGATACTTAACCCACTGAGCCACCCAGGCGCCCACGTAATTGAAATCTTATAGTACTTGTATTTCTCAGTCTGATTTATTTCACTTAGCATAACCCTCTATAGATATATCCCTGTTGTTGCAAATAGCAAGATTTCATTTTTTATGACTAATATTACATTGTGTATATATGTATGTATACACACATATATGTATGTTATATACAAACATATTTCATGTGTTTATTCATCCATAAATGAACACTTTGGTTTGTTTCTATATCTTGGCTATTATAAGTAATACTGCGATAAACATAGGGGTACATGTATCTCTTCAAGTTAGTGTTGTCATTTTCTTAGGGTAAACATCTTACAGTAGAATTACTAGATCATTGGTATTTCTATACTTAATTTTGTAGGAAATTGCCATACTGTTTTGCATAGTACTGCATCAGTTTACATGCCTACCAGTGGTGCATGGGGGTTCACTTTCTCCACTTTGTATGTCTAGTCTTTTGGATGGCTGTTCTGACTGGTGTTAGATAATAATCATTGTGGTTTGATTTGTATTTCCCTGATTAGTGACATTGAGCATCTTTTCATGTGTCTGTTGGCCCCAAATGAAATATTTTAATATTTACTTGGCTTTTTGATCAATGCTTTAAAAAGTTATAGATTTTCAAAAGATAATTTTAAAATTTAATTGAAAAAAATTGACCTATTTGAAAACACAGATGACTATTGGTTTCTCTGTTAGTTAACTTTGCAAAGACTTCGGTATCAAAAGCAATTCTTGGAGAAATTTTTGAAAAACATTCCTCAAAGGAATATAGAAAAATATTTCTGAATATTTCAGAGGCTTATACATTTTTAAAAGGTTCTTGATTACCTATTCAAAATTACTCATATCTTTTATTGTGGAAACACAATAGAATTTAAGGAGGTGTGGACAGTTTGGTTGTCTTCAAGCAAAACTAAAACAGAACAAAACAAAAACCAACAAAACAAAATAAAAACAAAAACAAAACAACTGAATCCTAAAACCAAAAAACAAACTTCTCAGTCTCCTCTTCTTCTTGGGCCATGACTGTTCTTTTGCTTAATATGTCTATAAACAGACCTGTCATTTGTTGGTTCATTTGTTTGACATCAACTATTCGTTGAGTATCTACTGTGTGCTAGAGTAGTGGGGATAGATCCATGATAAAAGCAGACAAAATCGTTGTCTTCATAGAGCTTGCATTCCCTGAGCCATATTACCATGTGGAGTAAAGAGCGTTCTCAGCAGAACTAATAGCTTTTGTAAAGACCTTGAAACAAGCAAGGTTGGCATATGGGAAGATCAAAAAGGAGGTCAGGGTGGGTGGAGCAGAATGAGTAAGAGAAGAGTGGTACAAAGGAAGATATAGAATAATAGCTTTTGTAAAGACCTTGAAACAAGCAAGGTTGGCATATGGGAAGATCAAAAAGGAGGTCAGGGTGGGTGGAGCAGAATGAGTAAGAGAAGAGTGGTACAAAGGAAGATATGGAAGTACGTAGGGCTAGATAACATATAGGTATTGGGACCAAGGTAAGAACATTGAGATTTATAGACTTGGTGTGCATAAAACTGTTAGATTAATGACTTTTTGCCATTCATTTAATAATGACTTTTCCTCAAAATACTGTACTTAATGAATGTGACATAACATGATAATTTTACTAGTTTCAGCACATAATCATTAATTTGGCATATGGTTTTTATTCAGAATAATATATGGACAAATTTGAATTATGCAGCATGTTGGGACAAACCAACCATGTTTGGGTTTTCATAATTGCACATAGTGTGAGGGGTGGAAGAATAGAATCTTCTACCATTTATTGGTTGACTATACATGCTCTATACAGGTGTTTTAAAGCACCTTTTTATTGAGACTTAATTTGGCCCAGATGTTTTTTTGTGCTATACCTCAATTTCTCAGTGAAGTATGAGTACATAAACTATGAGTACATAAGTATGAGTACATAAAGTATGAGCCCTAAAACAGTTAAATATTTGTGAAAAATAGGACACAGAATTATTCATGTATGAAAGATGACTTACAAACTCCTCCATCACCCACCATTCACAATCAAGACTTTCTTTCTCTTTTGGCAAGTACCTCTTATAAAAAATATGTCATATCAAATTTGTATATATTTATTTACTTTCAGTTATTTATTGCTTATATGAATTTTTTCTCACTATTCAATTTTTCTAAATGTGTAAACTGCATATTTTGGGTTGAGGATAGAAGGTATCATAATAGTTTTCCTTAAAATTAATGGATTTTTATAAAATTAAGTACTTTTCACTTATGACAGAGTGTTGAAGGATAAATGAAGCTCATTAGGTGACAGAGAACTGTGTTTTGAGATGGTAAGATCCACGAAGAACCAAGGTAATTGAATAAAGGTTATCTGTTTCAAGTTGACTTTCTTTCTGGAGCTCTAGATACAGTGTCAAACTTTAAATAGCAAGTTCTTTTGCTAGTAAGGACCAATGATAACGACCCAAATAACAAAATTTTTTCCTTTTAGGGTATACCATCATGCTTACTTAGCTAGACATAATTGCATAATTTTGCATAATTGCAAAAAAAATCTTTATCACAGCCCAGTAGAGTTAGAATCTCAACTGTTTAATAATTTCTTTTTGGTTAAGCCTGATTTCTAATTTTTTTTAAATTTCAGATTCTTCAAAAATGCTTCCTTTATATTGCTAAGTATTTTTGCAGATGCCATTTTCTCCTGTTTTCTCATCTTTGAATAAGGCCCAGGTGTACAGTATAGCTATTTAATATTCAGGGTTCATGGGATATTCTGTTTTCAGATCTAAATTTGGAAAACCCCAGTGTGGTTCCTAACCTAGTTATCTAAAGCATTAGCTACTGGGTGGTTTTGTTTGACTCTTACTGTTCTGTCAATGGAGACCTACAATTTTTCTTCAGAGAATATAGGTTATCCAGGTATATGCTCCTCACGGAGAGTTAGAATGAGTTTGAACGTAAAGCAACTCTAATAACCAGTAGTCTTACTTTTAGCAGCATGGAGTCTTTCTCCCTGCTCTAGCACTGTACACTCTACCAATAAAATGCTTCCTATTATTCATTTGCTTTTCCTGACACTACCAAATAGCACTTTCTGTCTTCTCCTATTTTTCTTTTCTATGTCCCCATAGAAAATATCTATATTTATATCTCTTTCTTATCTCTACCATTATCTCATACATTCCAGATCCCTAAAAGATTATCTTTCTGAGTTAGCCATGGACAGAGCTTTTATGCCAGGCTCCCTGAAGTCACTGGTCATCTAGATAACTGATGTAGTTCATGTACCATGTCCTGATCTAATTTGTTATACCAAGGGAACAGGATAAAATGGTATAAAACATGACAACATAAGTACACAAAATCGGTTCCAGACTCTGTTCAAGACCAGTTGGTTGGCATAGCAAGAACTTAATGATTTTATATCCAGAGTGATCTGTCCCTCTCTCCCCCCTTTGCTCCTCCCCCCCCTTTTTCCCCCTTATCCTGTCCCTCCCTCTGTTGAGCTGCTCATAGAAGACTTGTTATTTGTACCATTTCTCAATAATTAGAATTCTGTGGAAAACCATATAGCACTGTTCATCCTTGTTCACGTCCTACTCTATCGTGTACTGGAGGCATATTCTCTGATTGGAAGTAGAAATTATTAAACTATTAGGATTGAGCAAAGTGGGGAGCATGACTCTTCCTTAGCATGACTCAGAGGGTAATTCCCGTGTAGTTGGGTTGTGGACATGTGGTTTTAGATTTACCTTACTCTTGAATACCATAGTGTTAAGATAGTATAATGGTTCAAATATTTTTTATTCATTGAAGAAAACAATGTTATTTTTGGCTACAGGGATACATTACATAAAATAATCCATTCCTAGTAATTATGAAGGTACATTCTCTAAATGTTAGGTGTAATTTCTTCATCATATGCTGTTATTGACAGATAATTTTCAAATTTTGGAAATACAGGTAGTATAATCAACATGGTAGTCACTTTTCAAAAGCCCCTCTTATTCTGATATCAGAAATATTTAAAAGCAAAGGTCCACATTTATAAGGTCAAGTGATTAAGACCAAATAGGTAATACAAATGGATGGAAAAGGCATACTATAATATGATTGGGTTTGGGGGGAACCATGGTTAAGTAGAGAATATGTTCCTTGTCTAGAATAGTCCAAAATAAAATTTACATTTCTCAGAACACTGTTGTGGCACATGAATACATATGAGCCACCCTGGGGTTATGGACTATCAGATTATAACATGTGCTTGTTCATTTTTTTCCCCCCCCAAATGACTCACCCGGTAAGAGAAGAAGAAATAACCCGATGTGGTCCAGGGTAAGAGGGGATTTCTTAATCTCATGTATAGGAAAATGAGAGTAGTTTATGGGGAGAAAAATATAAACTATAGGGGAGAAGAAGAATGAATTGAACAGATGCTAAACTCATAAGAAACTTGTGGAGATGGCAAATATAACCTTATATAAGATAAATTGTTTCTTGTCTTCCGAGCCTGAAGCCTAACTTCGAGATTCATTGAACTTCTTATCTTTTCATGCCTTTGCTGAAAACTAATCCCAATGAGGCCTCCTGTGACCAGCCAATTTAATATTGTGAGCACTCTGGCACTCCTAATCTTCTTAATCTTGTACTACTTTTTCTTTTACCCACAGCACTGACCCATAACACTGATGTTATATAACAAGAAGCAATATGTATGTATCATAGTAATGTACTAACATGTTATATATCATAATCATTGCTTACTGTCTATTTTTCTTACTAAGATATAAACTAGATGAAGGCATCTAGATACCTTCATCACTTTTATCCCCAGATGTATCACAAGGGCCTAGAATAAATCTTGAAATATGATATATGATAGGTTCTCAGTAAATAATTGTTGAGTGAAAAATGGAGGTGAACATAGGTATGGATAATTGCAGGTAGCAAATAAATTTGCTGTTGAATGACCTAGTATTCTTGCAAAACAGGAAGAAGGGCTATCTGTTTAGAAATAAGGATTTGAAGGAGTAGCAGGGTCTTTGGGTAGAAAGAAGCTAAAGCCATGAATAGAAAATCATCTGTCCTATTCTATTGAAACCCTATCTAAATGTGGATGCTTTAATTTTGCTATGGTAAGCTTGGTTCTGTGATCCGCCCCCCCCCCCCCCCAAGCAGGACATTGAAGCCTGTGGCAAAGGAATCATGTACTTGAATTGAATTAAAGTAGTGGATTAGTGGATTGGCTGTGACCCAAGAGCAGGGAACACTGATAAGGTAATAAGACAACGATTAAACATTGATACAATAGAGTCTAAAGAGGAAGTAAAGCCATGGACAGGCATAAGCTTAGAAGGAAATTTGGGATTTTTTAAGTATGCAGAGATATCAGAGAGAACAGCAAGCAGGAATACTTAGAAAACGGTTTGAGGGGGCACCTCGGTGGTTCAATGGGTTAAAGCCTCTGCCTATCAGGTCATGTTCCCAGGCTTCAGGGATCGAGCCTGGCATTGGGCTTTCTGCTCAGTGGGGAGCCTGCTTCCTCCTCTACTCTCTCTGTCTGCTTCTCTGCCTACTTGTGATCTCTCTCTCTGCCAAATAAATAAATAAAATCTTTTTTTTTTTTTAAAGATTTTATTTATTTGACAGAGAAAGACAGAGAGGGAACACAAGCAGGGGGAGTGGGAGAGGGAGAAGCAGGCTTCCTGCCAAGCAGGGAACCTGATGCAGGGCTCAATCCCAGGACCCTGGGACCACGACCTGAGCCGAAGGCAGACGCTTAATGACTGAGCCACCCAGGCGCCCAAAAAAATAAAATCTTAAAAAAAAAAAAACAAAAACGGTGTGAGAAAATTATGGCTAGAATAGTCTTTTGTGAAAGCAAGTTACATGAAAGCAGAGATTATTATCTGTTTGGATAATTGCTGTATATCCAGAGGTGCTTAGCACATAGTACGTCCTTAATGCATGCTTGTTGGATGAAAGGTGAGGTTCAGAATGAGACCATCAGAGTAGGTTTCTATGGTTCAGGGCAAGGAAAGACTTTTGAGATGAGAAGAATATCAGTGATCAAATTGCTGAAGGATTCATACCTGCTTTTAGATGCTTCTATGAAGACAAAGCAATTGGAGGCCTTGTGTTAAAGACCTTAACCTGCAGACCCACATGGCTAGTAGATTTTCACATGGTAGACTGGATGGAGGGTAGATGTCATGAATGTTGAAAAAAAGAGGGATTTTCTGTATCAAAGTGGAAGAATAATAGTTTTAAAATGAGAAAAGGCTAATTTGATCCATACTAATTTTGCCTCCAATGCCTGAAATATAGGGGAATGGCTGGCAGAACGAATTTTCCAAAAAGTTATAGCAGGAAAAAACCAAGTTTCATTTAAGACAAAGGGGTAGAAGTAGCATTCTGTGAACATTCAGAAGTATAAGAGGATTGATTTACAATGAAATAGTTCTTCCAGAGGGTGCATGGTTAAGAGTAGAAAGGCTGAGGGAACAAGGGGTAATTATGGGGGAAGAAATTCTTCAGATGGTTTAGAAGAACCTACCAGTACCCCTGGAGAAGAATTGATAAACCTTCTCAAAGAGTAATACCCAGTGTTTTGAGAGAATCAGAGTATATTTCAGTGATATTAGCATTTATTACTTATAACTAAAATAAGGCTATTATGTTCTGAGAATATCACTATAATATTTATTGAACATTATGATAAGTACTACATTGCATTATCTTATTTAATTCTTATCATATGAGGTAACCACTATCCTTTATAAACTGGGTCTCAGGAAGTATAGCTTGCCCAAAGCTTCCAATAAATGGAAGAGTTGAAGCTTAACCACAGAAAGTTTGATTATTAAGATTTTTATTTAATGAGAGCAAGACTGCATGAGGGGAAGAGAGAGAGACAGCAAGCATGAGCACTGGGTGGGGGGTGGGAGGGCCTTGAGGGGTGGGGACAGGAGGGAGAGGGAGAAGCAGACTCCCTGCTCAGCAGGGAGCCAGAGGCAGAGCTCCACTGCAGGACTTGAGGTCATGACCTGAGCCAAAGGCAGAGACAACTGACTGAGCCATCCAGGTGCCCTGAACATTTGCTTTTCTTTTTCCTTTTTTTAAGATTAAAAAAAAAAAAAAAATTGACAGCCTGAGATCACAAGTAGGCAGAGAGGCAGGGAGAGAGAGAGAGGGAAGCAGGCTCCTCACTGAGCAGAGAGCCCAATGTGGGGCTCAATCCTGGGACCTTGGGATCATGACCCAAGCTGAAGGCAGAGGCTTGAACCCACTGAGCCACCCAGGTGCCCCTGAAAATTTGATTTTTAAATTATTCATTCTTAACCACTGGTACATCTGCCATACTTTAAATCTCAAGAGTTCTTCATATCTTAATATAAAATAGGTTTCCCTTCTTGATTTAGATGTTAGGTTTTCAGTGTTCCAAGTGCATCTGACTCTGCCAGCCTCACACAGACACAACTCTCAATGACATAAACATGAAACTGTAAGATAACACTCAATTTTGAAGATGTGTGTTGAGTACAAAATAGTGTTTTAAAATAGAAACGAAATGATTTGAAGTTTTGGTATGAATATATAAAAATTTTACTGAAAACAGCGAATAAATTCTTACTGGCGATATTGGAGATTGGGAGAGAAAGCAAAGATAAAGAGAACAGACATTTATATGCCTACACTGTATATTTTAGACACATGATTTATGCATAATCTAATTAAATTCACCTAACAGTTGTGTAAGGAATGTGTATATATGAGGAAACTGTTTCAGAAAGGTTAAGGTCTTACATTATCCAATGGCAGATCTGGGATTTCTGAAGTCAAGTACAAAATACTCTGAAATATTCCAAAAGTTTCTTTCATTATCCTTTGCTCCCTGATTAGAATATGATCCAATGAGTAGAATTTAGCTCTGTGCACACATTTTATGGGAAAATCTATGTAAATGAAAGGCATCTGGTTAAATATAGGGGTGCCAGATAGTTTGGTCTGCTATGTGTACTAAAATAGACTTAAATTGGCCTGCCCACGCACAGAAAAAAATGATATTCTATATGGGAAATTTGATAAAATTCACCACATTCCATTTTACTTCATGGAGATTTAATTAAAATGTAAATTTTAATCTTAAATTAAAACAATAGCAAGAGTAACATTTACTGAGCACTTACTGTGTATAAGACACTGTTTAAGCACTTTATATATATATATATTAAATGAATCATCACAAGTCCTTCATATCGTGGGTTCTGTCTCTCCAGCCTGATCAGCATGTTTTATATCAGTGGTTCAACAGTGCTGATCCACAGATTGGTGCTGATCTGGCTTCAAGGAATACATCCCGGATAAGATAAATTAAACAAGCTAGGAGGAGAACCTTACTTTAAAAAATATATTTATTTTAAATAAGTTTCCCTAACAAATGAAAGCTCTCCCTAATGTGACAAAATACATATCTTACTGATTTAATATCCAGTATGTTGCATTAATCAGTTTATGGATTACTTATGGCTCTAACAATTAATTCCATACTGGTATGTGACATATGAGTTGTATCAAAATATTGAACATGTTTAATAAATCTGTAGTTTTAATTTTCCAAAATAATGATCCAATCTCAGAAATGAAGATTGCGTTCAGAGCAACCAACCATGCTAAAATGTAGACAGAGCTCTTTTTCCCCTCCATAAGTGACAACATTCAAATCTCATTTATTTTTTCAAATGAAGAGTTGTCATACTTAGTCAAATGCAGTACAAACAGATCATGACAGTGACTTTATAGAAGGATCCCATTGAAATACTAGAATGTTCTAGTGTACAAAGTAGGGCTTACAGTAGTGTACTTACTAAGTATAGAAATTGAAGTATAAGCTGAAATCCCCAGTGATAGTGACCTTGTAATTAGGCCATTCTTTTGTATTTTGGGGATAAAATCCTAAATTAATCTAAAGTGTAGGTCTACAAAGTGAGTCTGTATCCTGAAATAAAAGGTCACATTATAATATCTTTTTTTCTACAAGACTGACTTTTTGATGTGCTTGTTCGGATATTTTTATTCAATATTGGACACTTAGTAAACTCAAGGTAAATAGCATGTAAATAGCATGGCATAGAGCCAGTAACTTGAGTGATATTTATGAACAGCTGGCTTTAATTAGAGCAGGTCTACAGAGTGTAATGTGAAGGGTACACAGTGGTATGTCCTTTCTTCAAAATCTCTCTCTAGCTGGCCCTACCTTAAGGCAGGAAACTAATTTATTCTTAAGGCCTTGAAAGCTATGGTTAAATAACAAATGTTACCTGTGAAAAATCAAGCACTGCTTTCACATTAGAATTCACTTGTTTTGTAACTTTTTGATCACTACTATATGTCTTACTATAGGCCCCCTTTCACTAAATTTACAGGGCTCCAAAAAAAATGCAATAAGTGATATTTATAAATTAAGCCAAAGTCATTTTCTCTTTGTTTAAGGACACATTTATATATAATATCTATATTCAATATCTGCTTTTCCAGAAAATATCACAAAATAATTCCATATTACTTTGAATTCAATAAACTATTTTGTTGAGTACAATCGTGAAGTGAATATTTAGACTAAATACATTGAAGTGATTAATAGTTATTCTCATAAAGAAATGGTCAGATTAAAAAAAACAACTGTGTCTTCCATGGTAGGCAGAGCTACTGAAGAGCCCATGCCTGGTGAAGGTTCACAATGAATGGCTGATGTGAACACTGTAGTTTTGCATTATAGAATATTACGCTAGATGAAAGGAAGAGGGGACTATAATCCTCTGGTTTGCTGTGTAGACTTAAGCAGATGAGGCTTTAGCTACTTTTCTTCACTTACAATATGTGACCTTGTCAATAGATAAATATTCCATGTATTTTTAATGAAATTATTTAATAAGCAAAACATTATCAAAATTTATGTGCTTCCCTATAATGGGAAGAGTTTATTGTATCGTACTGTTGTGGGGAATATTTCATGGATAAAAAAGAACACAGTAATTATGTATTAGATGTTAGACAAGGCTGTGTTTAATTTTAATCTGTTTAATTATATATCAGAATTGTTCTGAGATACTTTGTGTTCAGGAAGTACCATTTTAGGGATAAGGTGAGATTTCTTAAGAATATTCCTTTGTATTGAGTTACCATTCTCATATAAATGCTTCTTCCTTTTAAGATGTCCTTCCTAAAATTTCAACCACCAAATGAGTTTTGTTCTTAGGCTAAGTAGGAAAATAAATAAAATGCTTCATGCATTTATTCATTCTTTCATCCAGATGGTATTTGTTGAATACCTGCCATATGTGAAATGCTGAGGACCTACAATTAACAAGGCATGTGTTTGCACTCAGAAGCTCTCAGTTGGGTGCAGAGAGACCAGACAACCAAAGACAACAATCCAGTGTAATAAGAACCATAATAGAGAAATGCACAATCTTGGCTTTTCTAACCACCCGCAGAGAGGGGATGGTGAAACTAAAGTGATGCTAGATACATTTCTAGGAAGGCTTCCAAGAGTATCTGAAGCATGAGTAGTCTGACGAGTAAAGAACAAGATCATCAGTCTAGAGGACAGAAGTTCTAAATACAGGAGGAATCAGTAAACTTAAAAAATGGAATCATTAAAAAAACAAAAAACAAAAACAAAAACACATAGTCTATCCAGGGAACTAAAGTAGTTTAGGATGGCTGAATGTGAGCTGCTTTAAGGGAACATGAGTAGATGCATGATGAAAGGCATGGCATAGACCAGGTAATGAAGGGGCTTATAGATTATACCAAGGACTTTAATTATCACCTAAAAGGCCATGAGCAACCACTGAAGAATCTTGAACGGAAAGAATGGGATCTGGATTTTAGAACACTTATTTTAGCATTAGAGTGGTGGAAAATGGTGAGGTGGCCACATTGGAGACAGAATTATTAGTCATTAAACTTTAATGAATGGTGAGGTTCTGTTCTAGGGCAGTAAGCGTGGGCATCTTGAAAAGGAGACATCATAGCTGTGATGCTTAGGTGTCAAACAGGACCTTCTTCCTAACTGATGTGGAAGCAAGCAGGATAAAAAAGTTTTCTCAGATATAGCCTTTTTTTTACTTAGACTTTTTACTGGTGAAATTAAAATTATAATAGGAAAAATATATTTGCTGAAAACTGCAGACAAGATAGAGCTCAACTACATTATTCATGTCGACTCAGAAATACTCTTAGGACATTATGACCAATGCCTATGACTGTAAAGGGAGAAAAACCTATGGAGCAAGAACAGACCATAGGGTTGAATTTCCTGTGTCTGAGTCCTAGATCTATTTACTACCTAGGGGATACTTGGAGAAATACTCAACCTATGTAAGCCTCAATTTCCCCACATGTAAACTTTTTATAAGCATCAAATGAAGTATTTCACAGCAAATGTATACCAGGGCATGGCATATAATATACTCAACAGATTTTTCTGTGTTATCACTATAAAAATAGAAAGTATTTGAGTCTTAGGTTCAAGAGAAATAAGTGGACTACAGAAATGGATTTAAAGTTGTGGATTTGAGAGTCCTCAGCATGAGTGATTTTACTTTTTCACCCAGTTATCTGCTGTTGCAGTCTTGCTACTACAATCACTGCTTAACAAACTCAAAATGATTGAGCCTTCAAATAAGCTGTGCATCACTTCTGGTCTTAGCTGGGCTCTTTTATATTTCTGTAACCAGCTGTGGGTTGCTGATTTGGTATGGGTTGTTTCACATGTTGGAAGGTTGGCCAGATGTTTACTAGTTTAGAATGGCCTCAGTTATTTTTCGTATGTGTCACAAATTTCCCCAGCAGATTGCAGTATGTTCTCATGGAGAGGCAGACATACAAGAATAGAAAAGCCCAATTATACATAAAAATACATATACATTCTTATCAAGCCTCTGCTTGAATGATGATTAATAACATCCCTTTGTTTAGGCTGTAAGAAGTCACTTGGTTGATCTCAGTCACACTATGAGATGGCTACGATGTTAGAGGACAAAAGGGCATAGATCTGGAGTATGAGACATTGAGACTATTAATTCAATCAATCATTGTTTATTGACATAGAGCCATGAAGTCACACTGTGACCATAAAGTAAAACTAGATTTCTCCTTCTCATTAATTGGACGCTTTCTTAAAATTTCTTATTTGTAAATATTTATTTTACATCACTGCTGTGTATCATATTCTGCAACTAGACTGAATTGCACATTTGCAGATAATAATAATAATTGCAGATACTTTATACTCCTTAGACATACTCTTTCCTTCATGGACTACCTGGCAAACTCCTTCTACTCGCCCTTCCTCAGTCCACACATCTATCTATCTATCTATCTATCTATCTTTCTTTCTTTCTTTTTTTGCCTTTATTTATTTTCTTTTTAATTAATTTTTAAATTACCATATATTGCATTATTATATGTGATATGTTAATTGCCAGGTTTACACACTTCATAGCACTTACCATAGCACATACCCTCCCCAATGTCCATAACCCAACCACCCTCTCCCTATCCCGCTCCCCGCAAGTGGACTCTTACTATTCTATGATTTCTCTTCCCTCCCCCACAGCTGCTCTGTGTGAGTTGTTACCTTTTCTATATCAGATTTCTGAAGTGGAACCACTTTAAGACTTCTTGTGTTAAAAGCAACACACATTGTTTTGATAAAAAATGATAACTAGCCTTGAGTCACTCATTCCACAAATATTTATTGAGCATTTTTAATCTTTTAGACCTGTTTTGGATTCTAAGAATACTGGTAAATAAGTTAGACCTGTTCCTTTATCTTATGAACTGACTTTCTACTAGGGAAAATAGACAACAGGTAACCAAAAAACATAAGAGACTTTTGAACATGGTATAACATAGGTAAAAGATAAGGCAGAAGACAGAATGAGTTTATCAAGAATGATTTACAGTGGTAGGAACACTAGACAGGGTAGTTAAGAAGGTCTTTCCCAAGAGATGTGTTTTGAGTTGAAACATCTGGGAAGAGATCTGTCATGTGAGATCTGGGGAGAATATTCTAGGTGGAGGGAGTAAAAACTACTGAAGTCCTGAGGTAGAAACAAGTATAGTTCATGGGGATGTCAAGAAGATCAGACTGCTGAGGAAAAATGAATGAATTCAAGTTTAGAAGCAGCCAGACACTTGGAGCTTTGCGTGCCATGGTAGCTTTTGGTGTTGATTCCGGATATAAAGGGAAGAAAGTGGAGAGTTTTAAGCAGGAGAGTGGCAAGCTATAATTTTCAAGCACTGAAGATCATTGGGACAGTTTATTGGCTATACTTAACGTCTCCTGGTCTAGAACCTTCATCTGCCTAGAGCATATGACTTCTGCAAATCAACTCTGTTGGCACAGTGGTTTTTTTCCAGTCACTTCCAGTTTAAAATTCAGTTTGTCCTGATAAACTGTTGAGACATATGAAGGTGTCATTGCAATCTTAGTTACTATATATAATTTAATACCTTTTCTCCATCTCTTCCTCATCAGAAGACTCCAAGGAGTTTGTATTTCACTACCACCTAAAGAGTACGAATTGTTGACTTGGAACGTAGGGAGGTAGGAGGAAGTTGGGAAGTTTTCTGGTTGATGTGTAACCAGCTCACAACCAGCATGGTCTCCTGATTTTATTCTGCATCCCAAGAACCCTCTCCACAGTTCCTTGCTGTTGGGAAGATCACACCCTTTCTTCAATTATTCATTCTCTAGCAATAGGTCTATTCTTAATTTTCAGCCGATATGACCCATTGGCTCCACTGAGGGGTTTCTTGGTGGGTAGGGTGAAGGGAAAGGGATAGCGGAGAGGAGGAACTTGTAAACTTACTATCCTCATGGCCTACTTTATCTTAATGAAAACCTAAGAGTTACTATAAAACAACTGCTCTAAAAGAAACTGAGTTAGCTTTAATATTTTGCCTTCCTCTTATGCTTGTCTCCTGTGGTTCAGCAGCTTATCCTGTGTTCAGTGATCTACAGTGGCAAATTAGCCCTAGTTGCTATATCTAGAACTATTCCCTGACCCCAATTCAAGAAAAAATATCTCATAGTGGGGAGAATATCTTCAAGGGAAGATAGACGTACAAACCACACCTCCCAGTGAAAAGTGTAATGCATCAAGGAAAACTATGGTGCTAACAATGTGACCTCCCCTAGGGGAAAAGGCAAAAATTCTAATATTCCATAAAGACTCTGTTCTTCTAGAAAAACCTTTTCCACTGAGACGCTTTTAACCATCTCCTCTTGCAGGTAGGAGAGGACCAGTACCTTTTTTTTTTTGTTTTGTTTTATCAATGGACCCTAACTCCAGATAATATCTAAATTCAGTTTAGCCATCTACATTTTTCACTGAAGACAAGGCTAGGAATTGTCACAAGGGAGGAATATACAGACAAATACTCTAGGTATTGTTCCATTGCATATGATTTTTTTAAGTATAGCTTTTTATGCTATATAAAGAACAGATTAGGGTGCCTGGGTGGCTCAGGTTCTGTTCTCAGGGTCCTGAGATTGAGAACTCCTCATCAGGCTCCCTGACAGGGAGTCTGCTTCTCCTCCTCCCTTCCCCCACCCCCAACCCTAACTCTTACTTACCCACTCTCTCAAATAAAGCCTTTAAAAAGAACAGACTATGAAGTGGTGACATAGGTGGGTGGAGTTGATAAGGCACATGTAGAAGCAAGAAGACCGTGTTAGGAGGCCATTATGGATAATTCAGTAAAAATAAATTGGATGAATCAAAACCATAAGGGGCACCTGGCTGGCTCAGTTGTGGAGTATGCAACTCTTGATCTTGGGGTTGTGGGTTGTAGCCCCACACTGGGTGTAGAAATTGCTTAAAGATATTTAAAAAAAAAATGCCGTGTTTTATTTTCTTCCATAGTGTGCCTAACAGAGATATAGTCATTAGAGCATTTCTTCTATGTTGGCTTATCATTTGAGGGAACATATGATGTTTATCTAAACTTTTTGACTGCACCTTGAGGGAGAACAAGGAACACTGTGCGGGAAAAAGTTACAGCATTTTCGAGGTATCTGGAAGGTTAACTTCACTGCAGAGTCATATGATCTAGTAAAAATGTTAATAGGAAATGGTTTTAAGTAAAGCATTTCTCCATGGGCCTCTGAAATTTCTCACTAGGCATTCAATGGTTGGATTTTATTTTGGTTTAAATAGGATATAAAGTCTGAAAGAAAAATTGATGAATCTAGAATCAAAGATATAAATATATAAGCAATAGCTAGTTAGCAACTTGACATAGATGGACTTAGCAAACCTTAGTACTTTTTGAACAGTCTTTTAAAATTCAGTTATATTCTTTAGGATAAATTATATGGTTATTTTAAAGACCATCTCAGTTGATTTTTTTCGTTATTAAAGAAAATATATCAAGACGAATGGATGGCTATATTGTCTCTATTAACCTCCCAAAATATGCCATATAATTTTAGGAGGTAAAATCTGAGGATCATAAAATAGGATAATAAATCTAAGAAAAATAAAAATTTTACCTTTATAAAAATGGATAGAAATGTGATAATTTTAACTTGAACTGATGCATTATGTCAGTGTTCCAATGTTATTACCACCAGATTCACCTAACAGTTTTGGTGGTGAGTTCAAATTTTCAGTATACGTCTTCAGTGAGAAATGAATTTAAGGTCAAACTTCATTGGCAATGAATACTGGTATCTATGCAGTTTTTCACCATTTCTCTCTCTCTATATATATATCTCACTCTTATTTTCGTTCATCTCTCTCTCCTAAAAGCCCTGGCAGGGTCCCTTAGAAACAGAACTTTATTGGCCTGTTATATATATTTTCATACTACATATAATTCAGTTTGACAAATTCTCTTTATTCTCCAGTCTCACCTCCATCAGTATCTTAGTCTCTTCTTATAATGCAAAAATGCATAGCAAGTTAGAATGACACAAGTGTAAAGAGTAGGGCTGAGCGGTGTGATCATAACTGAGCTGAATTAAGAAGTTAGTACTCCAGAAATTTCCTTTGGTTAAAGCAGGGGTGGAGATCTTAGTGCTTTATGCACTGGACCCTTGCTTAGACTATTTTGGGAGTCTGAGTCTCTAAGATTACACCTTTCCTGAGGTCACAAATGGTACTGGAGGTAAAAGTGTGGCTGTCAGATTAATGTAGAATTATTCGTTGGGTGAATAAACAAGCCTGTGTTTGTTGTACCTTCACCAGTTGTTAAGCACTACTATGCCCTCCCTCCCATCAGTCTGCAGCAAATACAAATGAGTTTACTACATATGGCTTAGGAGGCTAATATAGCTGGCTGTTGTTTCTGTTTGCAAAAACAGTTCCTCTAGAGCTTTGCAACTCAAAGTATGGTCCATGGAAGGCAGCATCAGCCTTCCATGACTTGGGAGCTTTTAAGAAATGGAGACTCTTACGCATTGCCTCAAACCTACTGAATCTAGTAAGATTCTTAGTTTTTACTGTTTATTAACATTTATAATCTCTAGAATAGCTCTCAATAGGAGTTGCACACTAGAACCTTCTCTGAAAAGCAAAGAAAAACTGGTGTTCTCTCTCAGGTCAATTAAGTCAAAATACATAGGATGGACTCCAGGCATTGACATCAAAAAAATAAGTTCTGGGGTTGATTTTGAAGTTCTCTGGGGCTAGGAGTTGCTAGATGGCTTTCAGCCCAGGAGTTTCAACATGGAAAGAAACAATTCCAGAGACCTTAGATGGCACATGCCATCTTTCCCCACTGATAAAGTATGGGAACAGGAATAAAGGAATTCTAAGAGGTGGGACTAAATTAGCTAGATCAGTCTCCTTCCTGGAAGAGAGGCTGGCTCAGTCACCTATGCCAATCAAGGCACTCTGAACGAGAGCCGAAAGTTGGATTGACTCTCATGTGTTGGATTCCCACCTTTGGACTCAGTGATTCCAGATGATATGATCCTGGCTTCATAAGGCTCCTGTAACACATGTTTCTGAGGCTCTGCTCTGGCAGAGAGGAAATAGTACAGAAGGAATCGGAGGCACGGGAGTGCAGCAGCAATACCAGAAGCTTAGTTACTTTTGTAATGACAACTCTAAGAGGTCCAAGCTCCCACTCTAAAATATCTAACTTTTTTCACTAAACTCTAAATTGTGAGATTCACTCTCCTGGATTTACCTAAGCTGTCCATTTTCCTTGTTGAATATGAACCAGCAGAATTTTCATTACTGATCTAGACAGTCTACTTAAGAAAACAGGGAATGGAAAAATAACCTTGCCTATGCATCTTATGTCTTACCAACCTGAGTGTCTGTAATATACTAACCCTGTGTTGACTTTCCGAAGGCCAGGAAGTCTCACTTTCACACGGATCGTTCTGATAGAAATTTAGAATGAGGTCTTGTTTTTCTCTTTGTTGTTCCACTTTGGTAGTCTTTATTTAACAACTCTGGTTAGTCTTGTGGTTGCCTTGTTGATGCTATCTTCTAGTTTGTTTGGTTTTTTTTTTTTC
This sequence comes from Mellivora capensis, assembly GCA_004024625.1. Lineage (NCBI taxonomy): Eukaryota > Metazoa > Chordata > Mammalia > Carnivora > Mustelidae > Mellivora > Mellivora capensis. The sequence goes on from PISX010021199.1 coordinate 33,414, forward strand.
AGTTTTTTAATTTACTGTTTATTTTTAGAAAACCTTAGTACAGAAAGAATGAAATTGGGCTGTTGGGAGGAGGCTTCAAATTATTGACATGAAAGGATTAATTTTTATGTTAGGCCAAAATGTTTTATGGTAGGCCAAAATCTTTGAAAGAAATAATGTTTTAAAGCAATTAGTTTAGGGAAAATAAGGTACATCAGTGGGTTAGGGAAGAAGGCAGAGTTGGAAGCACCAGGAATCTATCTTCCCACCCAGACAACAGTTGAACTAGAAGAATCTGTTTGATGAAAATTGTTCGGACTCTGGAGTTGATCGAAGGCTTAAAAGTTCTAGGGGAAACAGTAAAGTATAGCCCATTCAAAGGAAAAAAAATCAACAAAATATTTCTGAAAAACACTCAATGGCAGATATACTATACAAAGACTTTAATTTTTATTTTTTTATAAACAATTTTTTATCCCCAGGGGTACATGTCTGTGAATCGCCAGGTTTACACACTTCACAGCACTAACCATAGCACATACCCTCCCCAATGTCCATTACCCCACCCACCTTTCCCTCCCCCCTCCCCCCAGCAACCCTCAGTTTGTTTGTGAGATTAAGAGTCACTTATGGTTTGTCTCCCTCCCAATCCCATCTTGTTTCTTTTCTTCTTTTTCTGCCCCCCTAGTCCCCCATGTTGCATCTCCACTTCCTCATATCAGGGATATCATATGATAGTTGTCTTTCTCTGATTGACTTATTTCACTAAGCATGATAC
>PISX010021200.1:0-34163 GCA_004024625.1 Mellivora capensis
ATCATTCTTCCTATGTAAAGATCATGACCTGAGCAGAAGGCAGAGGCTTTAACCCACTGAGCCACCCAGGTGCCCCAGAACATCTGATTTTTAAAGTATATATGTTTCCTTTGTGGATTGTTTGGTATTTGTTATCACTGTAGGTTTTGGTAGTTCCTATAAATTAGAAGTTTAAGTGTAAATATTTTATTTGATTTACTTTGAGTACATTATTAAGTTGATAAAAATGCTTCTTTGCGAGAATATTATAAGACTAATTGCTTCTTATTAATTACATCAAAAAGCTGTCTAATTATTAATGTTGCTAATATTGATCACAGAGGAAGGTTGGTCCCACAGTGGAAGGGATCAACTTCACCCACAGTGAAGGTGACCACTTGCTACTTAATTAAGTAGCAAGGAATCCATGGGCCCTACTTGAGTTTTGTATCAATTCCATTTTATGTCAGCTTTTTTTTTTTTAAAGAATTTATTTATTTAACAGACAGATCACAAGCAGGCACAGAGGCAGGCAGAGAGAGAGGGGGGGAAGCAGGCTCCCCGCTGAGCAGAGAGCCCGATGCGGGGCTTGATCCCAGGACCCTGGGATCATGACCCCAGCCGAAGGCAGCGGCTAAACCCACTGAGCCACCCAGGTGCCCCAATGTCAGCTTTTTATCAAATGGTTTGGCATCCACTAAAAACTTCGCCTGAATCAATTACTTCATTAGGAGTTGCAAAATGATTATCTTCTGTTTGTTGTTCTTTTTTTCTTATTTTCTGAGTTAGATTGTTAGTTTCATTAACTTTTAATCTTTCTAATGCTTTCTAATATAGTATTTAGTACTACAAAATTGGTAAGAATTAAACAAGTTTTGATATATACTATTTCATAATCATCCTTCATTTAAACATATTTATATTCCCATTATTTCTCTCCCTTAATTTTTTATTTACAAGTAAATTTTAAATATTTAAGTATTTCTTAATCTATTTATTATGAATTTCTAGTTTAATTATATTTTGTTTAGTGAACACACATTTTGTGATCTTGTTATTTTGGTATTTGGAAACACTTGCTTTTAGGCTTGGTTCATGGTCAAATTTTGTGAAAGTTTTATCCATGACTGAGAGGAGTATCTCCTCCCTGATTTTTTTTTCTTTTGTTTTAAAGAGAGAGATCACGAGTAGGCAGAGAGAGAGCGGGAAGCAGGCTCCCCGCTGAGCAGAGAGCCCGATGCGGGGCTCGATCCCAGGACCCTGAGATCATGACCTGAGCTGAAAGCAGAGGCTTTAACCCATGGAGCCACCCAGGCGCCCCCTCCCTGATTTTTTAATGTGTCATCCTATGTATCACTAATAGATTAAAAGGTTAATTCATTGTTGTCTCCATCCACAGTCTGAAAACATTTTTAAAAAATCTAGTTGCTCAGTCATTTAGAGAGAATGTTAAATCTCCCACTGTTAAGGAGGATTTGTCAGTATCTTTCTTATTGTGACAGATACAGCTCTATATTTTGCTGTATTATATATAAGGTGCCCATGAATTTAGAATTATTCTATCTGGAAAATTATTCCTTTAACTATAAGTAATGATCTGAATTCGTGTGAGTTGTGGTAGTATCTGATATTTAGTTCTAGATGCCATAGCTGGCCTGCTGCTTTGGTGAGCAAGGTCCCTAGCCCACCCTAGTCCTGGATGCTCTGGGTCACAGAAAAAAAAAAGCTGTGGTTTAAAAGAGCAAGAGAATATAAAGGAATTAGACCTAGAATTGTGCCAGATTTTGGAGGAGCTGCTGGAACTCTCTGGGTCAGACAGGTTGGCAAGTGTCCCAGGTTATTTTCCTCCTCCACCTTTGGTAGTGCAGGACTCACTGCCTAGTGAGTCCTGGTTACTTAGACCACACCAGCTCCAGCCATTCTACCTATATGGTCCCAACATGGCACCCACCGCGACACCCTTGGTTCTACAGCTCCAGCCATTGCACTGAGAACACAGGTCTCCGTCACTTCAAATCCAAACAGCTTCCTAGAGCACCCCTGGTGCAGAGGGCTCAGGAGCCAAATACTAACACACACATAAAGGGAGAAATTGACAGTAATGCAATAACAGTAGGTGATTTTAACACCCATTTACATCAATGGACAGATCATCCAGGTAAAGGAAGAGATTATGCTGAGTGAAATAAGTCAAGCAGAGAGAGTCAATTATCATATGGTTTCACTTATTTGTGGAGCATAACAAATAACATGGAGGGCATGGGGAGATGGAGAGGAGAAGGGAGTTGAGGGAAATTGGAGGGGGAGATGAACCATGAGAGACTATGGACTCTGAAAAACAACCTCAGGGGTTTTGAAGGGGTGGGGGATGGGAGGTTAGGGGAGCCAGGTGGTGGGTTTTAGGGAGGGCACGTTTTGCATGGAGCACTGGGTGTGGTGCAAAAACAGTGAATACTGTTACGCTGAAAAGAAATAAAAATAAATAAATTTAAAAAAAGACAACAATAAAAAAAAAGAAAAAGCTAATAAGGAAACAATGTCTTTTGAATGACACTTTACATCAGATGGTCTTAATGGATATAAACAGAACATTCCATCCAAAAACAATAGAATACACATTCCTTTCAAGTACATGTGGAACATTCACCAGGATCTATGTTGGAGGCATCACAATTCCAGATTTCAAGATATACTACAAAGTTATAATAATCAATATAGTATGGTATTGGCACAAAGTAGACACATAGATCAAGAGAACAGAATAGAGAGCCTGGAAATAAACCCACACTGTCAATTAATCTATGACAAAGGCAGCAGGAATACGCAATGGGGGAAAAGACAGTCTCTTCAATAAATGGTGTTGGAAAAACTGGATAACTATATGAAAAGAATGAAACTAAACCTTCTTGCACCATATACAAAAATAAACTCAAAATGAATCAAGGACCTGAATGTGAAAACTCAAGCCATCAAGCTTCTAAAAGAAAACACAGGTAGGAATGCCTATGACATCAGCTGTAGTAACATTTTTCCAGAGGTGTCTTGTCAGGCAAGGAAACAAAAGCAAAAATAAACTATTGGGACTACACCAAAGAATATCTTTTGCACAAAGTAGTGATCCACTAGCAAAACAGAAAGGCAACTTACTGAATGGGAGAAAATATTTGAAAATGATAGATTTGGTGAAGGATTAATAACCAAAATCTGTAAAGAACTCATACAACTCAACATCCTAGAAACAAATAATCCAATTAAAAAATGGGCAGAGGACCTACTGAATAGATGTTTTTCCAAAGAAGACACAGATGGCCAAGAGATACATAAAAAGATGCTCAACATCACTAATCATCAGGGAAATGCAAACCAAAACTACAATGAGATATTACCTTACACCTGTCAGAATGGCTAGGATAAAAAAGGCAAGAAATAACAAGTGTTGGTGAGAATGTGAGAAAAATGGAAACTTTGTGCACTGTGCTGGGGTTGTAAACTGGTACAGTCACTATCAAAAACAATTTAGATTCCTCAAAAAATTGAAAACAGAATTACTATATGTTGTAGTCATTCCACTACTGGGTATTAACATGAGGAAAACAAATACACTAAATAGAAAAGATATATGCACCTTTTTGTGAATTGTAGCATTTTTGACAATAGCCAAGATACAGAAGCAACCCAAGTGTCCATCCACAGATGAAAGGATATAGAAGAAATGCTATATGCAATGGAATATTAGTCAGCCATAAAAAGGATAAGATCTTGCTATTTGCAATAACATGGGTAGATCTAGAAGATACTATGCTAAGTGAAATTAGTCAGACAGAGAAAGAAAAATATTATACGATTTCACATACATAGAACCTAAAAAAACCAAAATAAACAAAAAGTGGAAACAGACTCATAAATACTGAGAACAATTTGAACGTTGCCAGAGGTGAAGGAGGAAAAGGGATGGGTAAAATGGGTAAAGGGGATGGGAAATACAGGATTCCAGTTATGTAATGAAAAAGTGATGTGGAAAAAAGATACAGCATAGGGAATATAGTCAATGATATTGTTAATTGTGTTGTATGGCAATAGAAGGTAAGTTACACTTGTGGTGAGGATAGCATAATGTATAGATTTGTTGAATCACTATGCTGTACACCTGAAAATAATGTAACATTATGTGTCAACCCTACATAAATAAAAATAATATAATATAATACATGAATAATGTGAGAGTTGTTTTCTCCCATTTCTTAATAATAACATTCTACCATTGTCTGCTATTTACCATTTCTTTTGGGAAGTCTGTAGTTTATGTAATTGTCATTTCTTTTAGGAAACCTGTCTTGTCTTTCTGTTTGCACATGAGAGCACTTCTTTACCTTTGGTTTTCTGTGTTTCATTGTATTATGTAGGTGTGTTTCTTTTATATTTATCTACCTTGGTGTTTGTTGTACATTTTCAAATTAGAAAAAAATGATTCTTTTTAAATAATTCTTGTCTTTTAAAAAATTATTTTTATTAATATTTCATGTATTATTTGCCCCAGGGGTACAGGTCTGTGAATCATCAGGCTTACACATTTCACAGCACTCACCATAGCACATACCCTCCCCGATGTCCATAAGGGATTTATGTTTTTCATCAGCTTAGGAAATTTCTCAACCACTTAATTTTTAATATTTTCTCTCAGTCATTCCACTTATTGTCTATCTCTGGAAATCCAAAGAAGCACGCATTAGGTTTAGTCATTTCATATTCTATGTCTCAACTTCTCTTTCATTGTATTGTCTCTGTAGCATTGTATATGTCTCTGCAGCACTGTATATGGGAAATAAAGTCTTCTATTTATTAATTCTCTACTTAGCTTCGTTTTACCTGCTTTTAACAAACTTACTGAATTTTATTTTATTTTTTTAAAGATTTTTATTTATTTATTTGACAGACGGAGATCACAAGTAGGCAGAGAAGCAGGCAGAGAGAGAGGAGGAAGCAGGCTCCCTGCTGAGCAGAGAGCCCGATTCAGGGCTCGATTCCAGGACCCTGGGATCATGACCTGAGCCACAGGCAGAGGCCTCAACCCACTGAGACACCCAGGTGCCCCAAACTTACTGAATTTTAAATATCAATGATTGTTTTTAATTTGTACCAACAAAAATATTCGGTTGTGTTTTAAATTTGCCAGAGCTTTTATAATAGCGCTGACTCACTTATGATGAAATGTTTCCTTGTTAGCTCTATGATTCTGTATTATAAGCATATTTTCTGTGAAGCTTTATTTGTGAGAATATGGTATGGCTTTATAATCTAGATTATTTGTCCTTTAAAGAGATTTTTCAATTTGATTTATCCAGATGTTCCAGTGATATTGTATGGTAATGCAGACATAGATCATTTTATCTTGCTTTCTCAGCTGAAACATTCTTGGACCATTTAGATAATGGAAATAAGAACTTCATCCTGTCAGAAGAAAACTCCAACATCACAAATTCTCAAGCCCAACTTTTTATTGATCTGTCTAGATTTTGTGTGAACACAACCTTACTTCCTTGTTATTTTCCCGAGTTGGTGAGTATATATTTTTTTCTATTCTGCACATTTGCTAAAGATATAGCTATTTGAAAGGTTCAGTTTCATCTAACAACATCACAGAAGTTCAACTTACTGGCTTTTAATTTGACACCATAAAGCCCAAGAACTTTGAAAGCAATTCCCACTCTGTCCCCCGCCCAAACACAGATACACATTCTTTCAGGGCAGCTGGGAGATATTTAGCTCATTGGCTTATGGCTCTTCTCTTGGAATTCTTCCTTAGGTTTGGTCTGTGGGGATGTCTCTTGCTTTCTTGCAAGTGTTAGTAGGCACTGGAGAGTATATTTTCCATACCATAAAGTTTATTTTTAAATGTGTTTATTGGATGTTATCCAATCCAATACATTTATGGAAAATGAAGTCTAGATTCCCCAAAATGTGTTCTGCAGATCCCTAATATTCAATCCAGTGTGACTATGTGTTGTGTGAAAAAATAATTCTTAAATATTTTTCTTCTAACATTTACTTTTAAATATATGTAAGAAAACTAACATTAATTGTATATTTTCTTATGTTCAAGCAATAACTGGCACTTAAAGAAAGGCTGCACCATTCCACAGAATGCCAGAAAGTCAAAGCAGCAATTGATGTAAACAAATCTATTACCATCTAAACGTATTACTGATATATGTCATCTAATAATTGATTAATGACCTGTGTTCTGTACCTTGATTTATAATTCCTATAAATATTTGATAACTGTATTGTTTGTAATTTGGGAATTTCAATTCTGCCATTCCATCAATAGGTGGTGGCATTGTATTATGGTTTGAATATTGCAAAAGGGGGGAAAAAACATTTTGGAATAGTTGCACCTATCAGCCAGTATCTCACCTTCTCTAGATGATTCTGTCATTGCTTTTGCAACCTAAGAAAATTTGATTTTACATTTACTTTTAAAAAAAAGATTTTATTTATTTTTTTGACAGAGAGATCACAAGTAGGCAGAGAGGCAGGCAGAGAGACGAGGAAGCAAGCTCCCTGCTGAGCAGAGAGCCCAAAGTGGGGCTCGATCCCAGGACCCTGGGATTATGACCTGAGCCAAAGGCAGAGGCTTTAACCCACTGAGCCACCCAGGCGCCCCTACATTTACTTTTTTTCTTAAAGATTTATTTACTTGTGTGTGTGAGAGAGAGAGAAAGAGAGGGAATGAGCAGGGAGAGAGATAGAGGAAGAGGGAGACAAGGAGACTTCCCGCTCAGCCAACTCTAGACTCTATCCCAGGACACTGAGATCATGACCAGAGCCGAAATCAAGAGCCAGATGCTTAACCAACCAAGACACCCAGGCACACCATGATTTTAGGTTTTCTTTAAAAAAAATTGTTATTAAAATCATGTGGAATAAACTGGATTCTTCTAATGTATATTATACTTTTAGAAATTGTAGGAGCCCTTGTATGCTATTTTGTTTAGAAAGCAATTCATAACCAAAAACAATATTTGTGACAGGTAGCTACGTATTCTGATATCTATCTACAATATATGCTTTAATATTTTAGATCATCACAAATTCTCATTTTAATTTTATAAATTTCAAAATACTCCTTTGTATTCGTAAAAACACTGTATTTTTTTTAATGCTGAGAAAAGCAAGACAATACCCATTTGTGATTTTTTTCCTTTATGGATGCTATTAAATATTACATTGGTTAAGCTATGTCAAGAGCTCTCTTTGTACTTAAGTGTTCCCAGAAATAACACCACTGTGGGGATCCTATCATGTTACAGAAAGTCATGCAGGGTCAGTTTGGAATAGGAAACCCTGTATACACTGGTATAAAGATGACAAATAGTGGAAAATACTGGGCTCCATCCCTTTCTTAGTTCTGCCTTTGATTCACTGTGTAAGCTGGCAAAATTATTCCCTCAAGGGTGGTTGTCAAAGTCAGAGCAATATCACAGAAGGTGGGAATAAAAAGTGGGAACTCATTGACAGAGATTACTTTGAGGTTTCTTGTGATTCTCCTCAGTGATTTCAGAACAGGTAGCTCTTCTAAGCTAATTAGCCCTGTGTCGTTGATATGGATGACCTGAGAAAAAGTAAATGAAAATGATACAGTTCTTTAGCAGTACTAAAAATGGAGGCAACACAAATATCAACAAATGAAACAAACATATTTAAAATCATTTGTATCAGGTAGATGAGTAGGTCAGCAGATGGAAATTTCAGTTCAAAGCAGATAAAATATAATCCATTTGGGAGCAGAGACCCAAGTTAGGGGCTATATGTTAAGTGATATAATTATCAAATAGTAAACACATTTTGTTTTATTTTATGAATAAGCTAAGAGGTATTCTTAAAACTATGTTCCTTTAGTGAAAAGTTTAATATGTAATTATTTTTAAACATATTTCTATGGTTTAAAGACATATTTTCAAATTTATTCTCATTGATTCTTATTATACTACTCTAACAACCCATTTCTTTTTGCAATTCACAATTAAGATAAATCTTCAGAAGTTACACTGAAATTAACTCTTGTAGCCTAGACTAAGCCAGATCACTCTAATTTATGTGTTATTTTTTTCATTACAAAATGGGGATTGAAAAGATTAAATTTTAACTATAGTTACTCTATTGTATAGTAAGTGAGGAAGTTAAGAGGTCAAAGGTAGTATATAGAATAGTACAAATGTTATTTCTATTAAATTGTGTTAACAGATGACATATATCCTATCTTCATTAATTATCCTACCATGTCGTGATTCTGTCTTCATTAGGGTTTAAATTCTGAAGGCAAATCTCTGATTTTCAGGTGTGGTTCTTCTTTGAGCTGGAGTAGTTAAGAGGAAGAATATCATTTCTCCTGGCACAATACAGAATAAAGGCATATTCCAGACTTATTTTATTAATATTCAATTCCTATCTGTCATTTTGCTCTTTCAAAGTCTGTTTGCATTTACTTATCCATTCTAAGAGAAATCATAACATTTTACATTTGCCATTTTTTCTTTATGCCAGGGAAGTGAATAATTATTTTTTTAAAAATATTTTATTTATTTATTTGACAGAGCTCACAAGTAGGCAGAGAGGCAGACAGAGAGAGAGCAGGAAGCAGGCTCCCCGCGGAGCAGAGAGCCTGATGTGGGGCTCGATCCCAGGACACTGGGATCATGACCCAAGCCAAAGGCAGAGGCTTAACCCACTGAGCCACCCAGGCGCCCTGAATAATGATTTTTAAAATCAGGCTGGACTTTTTATTCCTTGATAGTAGAAAGCATGCTTTTATTCTTTGAAAAAGTTGTTGCTTATCATTTGTTTCACAGAAATTTTATGCAAAGTGGTTATATATATTCATATTGTATATAACATAGAGACATATAACAAATGAAGTATGTATAACTTAAGAAACTGGGGAAAATAGAGGATTTAATTTTTTTGTTATTATCGAAGATCATAGAGAACAGGTGAAGTTACCAGGGAGATAAGATGCTTTCAGTGGAAAATACTGTAGGAGGTCAACTTAAGGATACTGTTTGCATCATCAATAGTATAAGAAAGGAATTCCCTTTATTTATTAAACTGATGAAGATAGAAAATATGAGATAAAATGTTATAGAAAAGGAGGAAAGTGAGGATGGATGATACCAAATGGATTCACACTGGGAGAGGATTATAAAGAAACTAAAAACATAGTAGCAAAATAGAGGGAATAAGAAAGATCTGTCATAGAGGTGATAAACAACATAATTACTGGTGTAGAAAATCAGTTAAGCACTGAAGTAGACAAACCGGAAGAAGTCTTCCAGCATGCACACAAAAGATCAGAGCAATATGTAAAGTGATTGTAGATAAAGTTGAAAGGTTGGAGAATCAAAATAAAGATAATTGGCTAGAATAAGCTGTATGAGGGAAAGGCAATTGTTTCTGCTTTGTTCGTGTATAGGAGAGTGTCTGGGTCATGGTATGTATTCATTATGTATTTATTGAAAAAATAATTGCTTACTGCTTCAGTTAGTATGCTTTAATCTGCAACATAGAAAACACAAGTCAATTTGACTTAAATCATTAATGAAAATGGTTCACATAACTAGAAGTTCAGAAGCAGAATAAAAGTCAAGATTGGTTGATCCAGTAGTTCAAGAATGTCCTCAGGAACTATATCTTCACTATTGCTCTTCTCTGGTATACAAAGTATATGCTTCTTTTTGAGGCTTGTTCCTCTCAGAATTTAAGGATGATGGCTATTTCTTCATTGGTATCTAGTGGAATAAAGAGAACATCTCTTCCTTAACCTTTGAATAAGTGTTCTTTCTTAATTTGGCCAATAGTTTAGGAATCCATCTCTGTTGCCAGGGGATTGTTATGCTGTGGTTGGTTTAAGCTTGAAGTTATTAACCACTCTGTAAATGATTGCAATGATTGGTTTATATTAATCAGAAATCTTCCTGGAGCTCAAGCAATTTACTCAACCATATTGTTGATATATAGTGGCAGAAAGGTGGAATTGGATTTTGAGGAGTTAACCACAATGTACTCTACAAAATTCATAAAGAAGACATTTGAGACAAATAGCATAGCTAATAAACTTTTAGAAATTCTTTCACTTAAAAAAGATTCATATGTACATATTAGAAAGGCAAAGACAGTTACTTAGTCTTCTTGACTTTTGCACTGTATTAGTCTATTAGGGTTGCCATAGGAAAGACTGGCTTAAACAAGAAACATTTATTTTCTCACAGTTTTGGAGGCTGTAAGTCCAAGATTAAGCTGATGTCAGTGTCAGTTTTTGATAAGATCTCTTTCTCTTCTAAGCTTGTGGACATCTTATTATTGTGTCCTCATATGTTCCTCATATGTGTCCTCATATGTTGTTCCTTTTTGCATGGATAACAAGAGATCTCTTGTTTCTCTTTATCTCTCTCTGTCTCACTCCTTACTTATATCCCTTTCTCTCTTTCTCTTCTTATAAACCCAATCAGATTAGGATCCTGCTCTTATGACCTCATTAAACCTCAGTTACCTCCTTAAAGGCCCTATCTCTAAGTACAGTCATATCAGAGGTTAGGGCTTCAATCCAAAATTCATATGAATTGTGAGGGACATGTTTCAGTTCATAACAATGGCTTTGACACTTTCAGAAATATGGGACACTTACTTTGTGGAAAATCAATCAATTTGCATCTGTTTAATCAATTTGCATCTGTTTAATATTGCCCATGATGAGACCCAAGTTATACATCTTTGGTAGTGATGCTGTGTTCTCTTCATGCGATCCTGTCAAATGGCATGTAATTTCAATTTGTCCCATTACAAGTGATGTTCACTTTGGTCATTCAGTTGGTCAAAATAGTGACATCCAGGTCTACCATAAAATTACTTTTTCCTTTTTTGTCATTAATAAGTATTTTATAGTGGGATACTTCAAAACTGTGTAAGCGTTTCATATGTCATCAAGTACTAAAGTAACTAATTTTCTGGTATATTTGCTATGTAATCTTTTATTTGTTTTTTTTTAAATAATCATTTAAAGCATCATTGAATATGTTGTTATCATTATTTATTCTGATGCCCCAAATGTCTCCAATTTGGCCAGGGGGGTGCCTCTTCCTGATGGCTTTTACATAACCTGGTTGGAGAATTTATGGGTTTGCTTAAGGAAGGGAGGGGATTATTCATTAAAGGAGCTGCAGAACTTGGATAGTGTAAGCTGTACTGGCTGTATTTATTTTTGCTAAAATAAATTCCTATCTCTTCCAGGGTTGAAAAGGTACGTTGTGGCCATCTTGCCAGTGAATGGTCAGGAAATGGTGCCATGTTAGGGACTCGGATTTAGTTTTTTGCTGGTGTGTGGTACATTTGGTAAGTGGAGTCCATATTTACTCCACGAAAGTCCTCAACCCATGCCATTATGGCCATGTGTGCATTGTATCAGTAGTGGAAGAACTGATGTCAGAGATGGCTAGTGTCATCTGGTTGAGTCATACTTCATCCATAGTTAATGCTTTCTGATGGACAGGAACATGAATGTCTTCATACTTCCTGCCATTTCGACATGCCCATCTTCGTGTCTCTATGCCAGACCTCCTTATATTTAATCTTCTAATCTTTCTTCCTCTTACATGTCCCCGGACAGTTGACCAAGCCATTTTCACTTCCCAAGAGTCTGTATATATTTTAACGTTAAGTAACGTCTCTTTTGCCATAAAATAGCTGACAATGTATACTGTTAAAGCTCTGGCCACAAGAATATTTTCTTCTCTCCTGTTTTTCCTTCCTTATCTTTTTTTAAGATTTTATTTTTGTTTATTTGAGAGAAGGGGGGAGAGAGAGCGAGAAAGAGAGAGAGAGCGAGCACGAGTGGGGTGAGGGGCAGAGGGAGAAGCAGACTCCCTGCTGAGCAGGGTTTAATTCTGGGACTCTGAGACAATGACCCAAACTGAAGGCAGATATTTAACTGACTGGGCCACCCAGGCACCCCTCTCCTGTTTTTCAAGGCTGTAGTTGAGTGGATTTATACTGCCATCCATTTCCAGTTTGCACCCACATTCCAAGAAGACCAATCTGTGAATCAAGCTTGAACTTTTTCCTCGCCTGTCACAAGGACATAAGGAATCCCTCAGTGGGACTTAGACACAGGTACTAGTACAACTGTGGTGATGATGGGAGGTCTGGGTTATCTGCTCATGAAGCTTATTTGTGCTCTCTGGTCCTGCTCTGGTTTGATCCCAGATGTACTAGTGCTACCTGTGATGGATTATTGTTGGGCTTCCCAACTCTAAGACTCAATGTTGGGTCTAACAGAAACCTCTTCAAGATAGGCAGTTGTAGCCATGTGATTATATGTTATCTCATCAGTTGGACCCTGTCTTTACTAGGTCCCAGGAGCATATCTGAAGGTGGAATGACCTTTCTACAGAACTCTAAGGCTCTGCGTTGTGATTCTCTTGTGGGGCTTGCCAAAAACATCACATGGCAACTTTTCCCAACATTGATCCTTTTAATATCACAGAGTCTAATGCGTAGTCCAGACCAAAGAACAGGGCTATTTATATCACAGTCTGTATCTGCTGTAGAGCCCTTTCCTGCTCCAGGTTTTTGCCACCCAGTGTATGGGTTGGAGCATATACTGGTATAGAATATGCTGTTTCTAGGATCCAAAGATATCTATTAGACTTTGTACTTCCTTCTTCTTGGTGAAAGTGACAAAGTGTCATAAGTTTTCCTTTATCATAGATAGGATATTCTGGTTGGCCCCTGAATGAACTCCTAAACATCTTATTGATGTGGTAGGGCCCTGAGTATTAGAGTATATCTCTCACCTCTGGAGTATATATTTCTTACAAAGGTATCCAGCATGCCAGCCACCTGGTGTTTTGCACAATAATATTCAATATAGTGGATCAATGTAATATTTTGAAGGATGTCCTCATATTTTTCAGACAATATTTTAACATAAGGTGGGATACTTAGAGCCCTTAGGAAAATTAATAGTATATACTGTTGTCCGTTTCACGGGAATGTGAACAGATTCTGACCCTCCATAGCAATGCAAAAATTCACTGACCAAATCAACAGCTGCATGTAACTGAGGCTGTAGTAATCTTCTTTAGCAATGATGACCACATCTAGCAACATAGCCATAATTAAATCTAGCACTTGGTTAAGTCTTCTGTCATTCTCTAGGATCTATCTAATTTTTGCAAGGGAGAGACTGGTGAATTAGGTAATGGGGCCCATCACTCCCTCATCCTGAATCTTTAAGAGTGGCACTCATTTCTGCACCTGGCACATGTTCAATATGACATTTAAAAAAATCTTATTACCTTTACTTGAATGGGAGGCAGATTCAGAGATTTTTAGTTGGTCTTTCCCACTGATAGATCTTACCCTATAGGCCAAGAATCCAATGTGTGGTTTGTGGTAATCTCTAAGTAATGCCAATTCCAATTTTGCTATTAGGATCTAGGGAAGTGACCATCAGGTTTGTACATGGACCCTGTGAACACACTGAGGGTAATACCCTGTCTAGAACTTTTTAATTGTCTTTTCCCCATATGCCCCTGAAATACTAGGGGTCCATGATAATATTTTGGGTCTCTGGGTGTCACTATTAACTTGGATTCTGTGTTTAAAAGAGTTCGAGAAATGTCTGGATATTTCCCTTTCCCCAGGTCACAGTTATAGGAGTAAATACTTGTGGGTTCTGTTGGGGAAGCACTAAGGAAAATCATGACTGTGTACACTTGTTTTATTATTACAAGATCCTTTTTCCCAGAGACCCAGTTGTCTTTTAAGGCAATGAGTTCCATCTTTAAAACCTAACTGAAGTCTGGAAGCTGGTGTACAGATTATCACTTTAAAAAAATTGTGGCATCTGCCTTCAATATCAATTCTTTCTTTCTTTTTATGGGACAAATTGAGTAGTAACTTTGTTGGCTATCCATCCATTTTGCCCCTGAGGTACCATGTTTTATTAAACCATCTCCACAACTCCCTATGTATCAGGTCCATCTAAATGCCCTTCCAAACTCGTTACCCATTATAATTGCACCCAACTGGTTTCCTATGATTATGTGCTTTCACATGTAGGGGCTTCTGTCAATTCCATGGTTACCAGAGAGACTCTTTAAAGGACTCTCCTACTGTCAGTCCCAGACTACATAGGAGATGTACCACTGAAGTTTTTAATGATATTGGTGATCTCTCACCAGTATATTTCTTATGGACTTGATGTCTCTTTTGGATATCCAACAGAATGTAATAACTTGATAGGTTTTCTGGCCTTACATGATATATTCACTCTAGCATGAACACTTCTTTGAGCCTTTGCATCCCCTTTTCTACCATATTCTATGGCAATTCTGGCATTTCTTTTTTTTTTTTTAAGATTTTATTTATTCATTTGACAGACAGAGATCACAAGTAGGCAGAGAGGCAGGCAGAGAGAGAGGTGGGGGAGGAAGCAGGCTCCCCGCTGAGCAGAGAGCCCGATGTGGGGCTGGATCCCAGGACCCTGAGACCATGACCTAGGCTGAAGGCAGAGGCTTTAACTCACTGGGCCACCCAGGTGCCCCCAATTCTGGTATTTCAAATCCTTTAGTGTGGTCCATTGCTTTTGTCCATACTTCTAGGATCATCTTCTGGGGTTCTTACCAGGATATTTAATCTTGAATCTTTAGAATATGCATTCACCTTTATGCACCAGCCCATTTCATCATAACTCCCTTAGAAGATATTCCCATGAGCATATTCCTGATTCTTTCCAGTATATGTAAGCTAACTTGTAGGTCTTTTGAGGTATAGTTTTGTTTTTTTTTAATCAGGTCCAGCATGTTCCTGACTGGGTTATATTGTGACATAATCCTAGTTAAAGGCCTAGACAGATGAGAGGAGATGGGGCAGATCTTTAGAAGGATGCATGTTGCCCTGCTCCCAAGAAGGCTTTTGCATTCTCTTTAAAAGGATGCTAGCTTTTAATAGGGGTGGAACACTTGTGCAGGTTCAGAAGGTTCAGGGGAATATCGGAACTCAAGATTTTGAGACCATTAAGCCAGATGTATCCTTCTCATGTGTCAGGACCATTCCTTCCCAATCAGACTCCAACCCTGACCTGTCTTAGTTTCAACTTCAATTTTCTTTAGAGTTTCAGTGTAACTGTACACTGAAAATTTATTCCTGGGCACGATCCTAAGCTTTCACTGCCCTCCTAATACTTGATAAACTACAAAGGAAACTATCTGGATTTCAGATTTAGCTTTCAATTGGCCACTAATCGCTCTGAGCTTTTTGTTATCTTTTTTTCCAGCATTAATTATGGTTTAACCATACTCACCCATTTTCATTATCTTTGTAGTTACTACTTTCAACATATCTCTCAAAGGCTTGATTCACCACAGCTGCTAGTGCATTCTTTTCCACTGAAATACCATCCCAGTTCATTACCAGTGAAAGTTTGAACGACTAGACTGTTACTTTTTTCCTGGGACTACCTATGTTCTGCCTACTAAGAGTGATATGGTCCTCATTGCTGGAAAGTGGCAAGTAACCCAGCTCCAAAACCCCATCTTATCTCCTGCTTTCACAGACTATTCCTAGTATCAATTGTTGCAGGTTGGCTTCTCCAGGAAGCAATCTGTGAGATAGAGTTTAGGGTTCCAGGTGTTAATTAGAGGTGTACGCGGAATAATCACCTGTGGAAGGGAGGGCATCGAAGCAGGATTGGGCAGAAGGAGATCCAGCAGACCCAACACCAATCTTGGCTGACCACATGAGAGCTCTGGAGCCAAAATGGCCCTATAGAATTGCCTTAAGTTGAGGAGAAGTGCTAGCACATTTTAAAAAAGATTTTGTTTATTTGACAGAGAGAGAGAGAGAGAGAGAGAGAGCGAGAGCAAGCACATGCAGGGGAATGGCAGGCAGGGGAAGAAGGAGAAGCAGGCTTCCCACTGAGCAGGGAGACTGGTGTGGGGCTCAATCCCAGGACCCTGGGATCATGACCTGAGCAGAAGGCAGATGCTTAACTGACCGAGCCACCCAAGTGCCCCAAAGTGCTAGTATTTTCTACTCCTGCTTTGAGAAGTCACTGGGTGTACACAACTCTGAGAAGGGGCCTGACCTTAATGGAGGGTGTCTCTGCAGCTCAGGTGAAAACTGAGAATGCAGGAAACTAAAACTATTTGCCATTGCCATCGGCATGAGCATGTGCGATATCAAGTCCTTCATTGAAGAGGGATCTGAGTGGTGCATTACAGTGCCCATAAGAGTAGTCAATAAAGGTATTGCTTAATATATGTGTTCAAAAGAAATAAAGAATAAAGACTGAAACATGAAGAAAAAGAAAATATGAACGGACCAATTACTAGTAAGGAGATTAAATCCACAATAAAAAACCTCCCAAAAACAAAAGTCTAAGACCAGATGTATTCACTGGTGAATTCTACCAAACATTTAAAAAAGAATTAATACCAATCTTTCTCAAACTGTTCCAAAAAATTGAAGCAGATAGAACACTTCCAAACTCATTTTATGAGGCCAGTATTCCCCTGATACCAAAACCAGATAAGGACATTACAAGAAAAGAAAATTACCTGTCAATCTTCCTGATGAATATAGATGCAAAATTCCTCAACAAAATATTAGTAAACCAAATTTAATAGTACACTGAAAATCATACACTATGATCAAGTTTGTTTTTTGTTTGTTTGCTTATCTATCATCTATTTATTATCTGTCTATCATCTAGCTATCTAATCATCTATCTATCATCTATCTAATTATTGCAGAGTCCTTCCTCATGGGAACCAGATCTCTTTCTCAGTTACTGAGTTCAGAGTCAGGTTCATGATTTTCCATTGGGGCACAAACCTCATCCTCAACTCATCCATCCATCCATCTATCTTCCTTCCTTCCTTCCTTCCTTCCTCCCTTCCCTTCCCTTCCCTTTCTTCCTTCCTTCCCTTCCTTCTGTGAATTCATTCATTAGTCCTAAAAGCCTTTGGTGGAGTCTTCAGGATTTTCTTTTTTCTTTTTTGACCAAGGTATAGTTGATAATGTTAGATTACTTTAGGTGTAAAACATAGTGATTCAACAGTTTTGTATATTTTGCAATGCTCACTGTGTTTAATTACCAACCACATAAAGTTATTACAATATTATTCATAGTATTCCCTAATTTCCCTATGAAAAATACTTTTCATCCCCATGACTTGTTTATGTTATAACTGTAGGTTTGTACCCCATAATCCCCTTCATCTGTTTTGCCCAGCCCTTCTCCTATTGCCATCCCCTTTTTTTGTTGTTGTTGTTGTTTGATCCTTTGTTTTTTAGATTCTGCATAAAAGTAAAATCATATGGTATTTATCTTTCTCTGGCTTATTTCACTTAGCATAATACCCTTAGGTATAGCCATGTTTTTGTGAATGGCAAGATTTCATTTGTTTTTATGGCTGAGTGATATTCCAAGGATTTTCTATATAAAATATCATGTCATCTACAAAGAGAGATGATTTTACTTCTTCCTTTCTTATTTGGATAGCTTTTTATTTCTTTATCTTGGTTTGGCGAAGATTCTGCAACTCCATAGCAAGTGTAGAGATAGTGATTCTCCTAGTCCTTTATTGAAGAGAACTATGACCTTTTATTTTTATAAATGTAGATTGAGGAAGGGGAAATTCCCAGATCATTTATAAACTGATGGATATAAGGTCCAAGTTGATGCTGATAATGAGTGACCCAAAATAATGACATCCTTGTCCCACACTCTTCATTTGAGTGCAGGTATATGGGGCAAAGTAATAAATGAAGTTCTGGTCCAGGTCTGTTTCACCGAGTCTTGGGTCCACCTACTTTCCATATATGGTCATTATCAATGTGGGCACCTTCAAATCTATCATCTTGCTCTTTGTTTGTTGTTTGTCCTATCTGTTCTTTTTTCTTGTCCTCTTCTATAACAAATGAGCATTTTTTTAGAATGCATTTGGTTTCCATGGCTAGCTTTATCATTCAGTAACTGCTCTAGGTTTACTATGTACCTTTAAATCATCAAAGCTTGCCTTTACCTCTTCGCATGGAGTGTTCTGATTTTGAAATGGTGAACTTTCGTTTCCTTTTACTGTCCTTTGTGCTGTTACTGTCATACCTTTCACTTCTGTGCATGTTGGAAGCCCCACAACTTTTAAAAAATGTGGGTGGTAGGTTCTCAGTTCCAACTCCCTTGAGTAAGCACAAGATATATTTCCTGTCCCATAAAAGTCTCATAAAAAACACAGTCAATAAGCTTCAGCTTCAGCTACCACTCTGATTTCTGCTGCCTACATTCTACTTCTGTTTGTCTTCTGAAGAATTTTCCTTACTTCTGGAAATCTCAGCACTTAATTTAAAGGGCCTTGTTTGGTTTTATCTATCATTTCCAGGTGGTCTGAATAAAGAAAAAAATGTCAGGGGGCACCTGGGTGGCTCAGTGGGTTAAGCCTCTGCCCTCAGCTCAGGTCATGATCTCAGGGTCCTGGGATCGAGCCCCGCATCCGGCTCTCTGCTCAGCAGGGAGCCTGCTTCTCCTTCTCTCTCTTCCTGCCTCTCTGCCTACTTGTGATCTCTCTCTCTGTCAAATAAACAAATAAAAAAAAAGGTCAGGATATTTTGTGTATCATATTTCCAAAAATACACATATGATTAATATAATAAACCAGGTTAATCTTACAATTAAATACATACTTATATGTATGGATATTATAAGCTTTGCTTCTTAAAATGGGTATAATATACTTTCTTTAACATTGCCTTAGAACATTTATAATAATGAATGGTATTCTAGGTCACAAATATATTTCACAATAAACGTATAAATTACACAGGACACATTTTAGTCCCCAAACAATAAAATAAATATTAATATCAAAGGGTTAATACAAATATATGTAGAAATACATAAATTTTTTTTATATAACTTCTGGGTCAAGTCCAAAATTACTAGCTTCAGGAGATATCAGGAATTTACAGTCTTGGGGCGCCTGGGTGGCTCAGTGGGTTAAAGTCTCTGCCTTTGGCTCAGGTCATGATTCCAGGGCCCTGGGATCGAGCCCCGAATTGGGCTCTCTGCTCGGCAGGGAGCCTGCTTCTTCCTCTCTCTCTCTGCCTGCCTCTCTGCCTACTTGTGATCTCTGCCTGTCAAATAAATAAATAAAATCTTAAAAAAAAAAAAAGAAATTTACAGTCTTAGTTTTGGGGGGGCTCTAAATACTCTATTTTTAAATATTTTTATTTAAATTCCAGTTAGTTAACATACAGTGTAATATTAGTTTCAGGTGTAGAATTTAGTAATTTATCCCTTACATACACTATCCAGGGCTCATCACAATAAGTGTCCTCCTTATAATATCCTTCACCTAGTTCAGCCATCCCCCTGCCCACCACCCTTCCAGTAACCCTCAGTTTGTTCTCTATAGGTAAGAGTCTGGGGGAAAAAAAAAAGAAGTATGTTTCCTGGTTTGACTCCCTCTCTCTTTTCTCCCCCTTATGTTTATCTGTTTTGTTTCTTAAATTCCACATATGAGTGAAGTTACATGGTATTTGTCTTTCTCTGACTGACTTATTTAGCTTAGCATAATACACTCTAGCTCCATCCGCATCACTGCAAATGGCAAGATTGCAATCTTTTATGGCTGAGTAATATTCCATTGTATTTGTGTGTGTGTGTGTGTGTGTGTGTGTACTACATCTTCTTTATCCATTCATCAGTTGATGGATATTTGGTCTCTTTCCATAATTTAGCTATTATAGATAATGTTGCTATAAACATCGGGGTGCATGTGTCCCTTTGAATCAGTGTTTTTGTAATCTTTGGGTAAATACCTAGTCGTGTAATTGCTGGATCATGGGGCATTTCTATTTTTAACTTTTTGAGGGATCTCCATACTGTTTTCCAGAGTGGCTGTACCAGTTTTCATTCCTACCAACAGTGTAAGAGGATTCCCCTTTCTCTGTATCCTCACGGACACATGTTATTTCCTACGTTGTTAATTTTAGCCATTCCGACAAGTGTGAAGTGATATCTCATTGTGGTTTCGATTTGTATTCCCCTGAGGTTGAGTGATGTTGAGCATCTTTTCATGTGTCTGTTAGCCATCTGGATGTCTTTTTTGGAAAAATGTTTATTTGTGTTTTCTGCCCATTTCTTAACTGGATTATTTGGTTTTGGGTGTTCAGTTTTAAAAGTTCTTTATGTATTTTGGTTACTAACCCTTTATCAGATATGTCATTTGCAAATATATTCTCCCATTCTGAAGGTTGCTTTTCAGTTTTGTTGATTGTTTCCTTCAAAGTGCAGAAGTCCCAATAATTCACTTTTGCTTTTGTTTCTCTTGCCTCAGGAGGCATATCTGATAAGAAGCTACTGTGGCTCATGTCAAAGAGGTGTTTCCTGTGTTCTCTAGGATTTTGATGTTTTTTGTCTCACATTTAGGTCTTTCATCCATCTTAAATTTAATTTTTTGTGTATATGGTGTAAGAAAGTGATCCAGTTTCATTCTTTTACATGTTGCTGTCCAGTTTTCCCAACACCATTTGTTGAAGACTATCTTTTCCCCCATTGTGTTATTCTTTCCTGCTTTCCCCAATAACATTAAAAAATATTTATTTGAGAGAGAGCACAGGCAGGGGGAGCACCAGAGGGAGAGGGAGAAGTAGGCTTCCCACTGAGCAGGGAGCCCAATGCAGGGCTTGATCCCAGGACCCTGATTCATGACCTGAGCTGAAGGTAGACACCTAACTGACTGACACCCTGCCCCCCAACAACATTTTTTGAAGAGACTGACTTTTTCTATTGGATATTCTTTCCTGCTTGTCAAAGATTAATTGACCATACAGTTGTGGGTTCATTTCCAGGGTTTCTACTCTGTTCCCTTGATTTATGTGTTTGTTTTTGTGCCAATACCGTATTGTCTTGATCACCACAGCTTTGTAATATAACTTGAAGTCCAGAATTGTGATATCTCCAGCTTGCTTTTGTTTTCAAGATTGCTTTGCCTATTCCAGATCTTTTGTGGTTCCATACAAATTTTAGGATTGTTTGTTATAGGTCTGTGAAAAATGCTGTTGGTATTTTGATAGGGATTACATTAAATCTGTAGTTTGCTTTGGGTAGTATAGATATATTGTTTTAAGATTTTATTTATTTATTTGACAGACAGAGATTACAAGTAGGCAAGAGAGGCAGGCAGGGAGAGAGAGGAGGAAGCAGGCTCTCTGAGGAGCAGAGAGCCCGATGTGGGGCTCGATCCCAGGACCCTGGGATCACGACCTGAGCCGAAAGCAGAGGCTTTAACCCACTGAGCCACCCAGGCACCCCGGTAGTATAGATATTTTAACAATATTTGTTCTTCCAATCCATGAGCATGGAACATTTTTCCATTTTTCTTTGTGTCATCTTCAATTTCTTTCATCAGTGTTTTACAGTTTTCTGTTGGGGTTAATCTAGAACATGAAATCAGCCATAATACCTAGCTTGAAAAAATGTAACACAGAGGCCACTGGAGGTGAGGGAAGGTTTTGGAAAAGGGTAT
Organism: Mellivora capensis; assembly: GCA_004024625.1. NCBI lineage: Eukaryota > Metazoa > Chordata > Mammalia > Carnivora > Mustelidae > Mellivora > Mellivora capensis. The sequence goes on from PISX010021200.1 coordinate 21,564, forward strand.
AGGCCTTTGGAATGCCGAGGCCTACATGACAACTCTGCAGTAGGAATGCCCCCATGGAGTTGCCTTCCCTGAAGCTTTCTTAGCCCAAACAGCAGCCCGGTGGTCTAAGAGAGATGTATGCATTGTCCCTTGGGCTATGTTTAGCAGAACTAGTAGAACATGCAGATTAGCATATCAGCATATCTTTCTTGTAAACGGATCCTCCTAGTTTCAGTAAGACACCTTGTCACAAATCACTGGCTTAAGAAACAGTGATAAGGAGGATGCCTGGGTGGCTCAGTTGGTTGGACGACTGCCTTCGGCTCAGGTCATGATCCCGGAGACCCGGGATCGAGTCCCGCATCAGGCTCCCAGCTCCACGGGGAGTCTGCTTCTCCCTCTGACCTTCTCCTCGCTCATGCTCTCTCACTGCCTCTCTCTCAAATAAATAAATAAAATCTTAAAAAAAAATAAAAAAAAAAAGAAACAGTGATAAGGATTTGTGATTATCCTGAAGGACCAATAAAAGTGGGAGGAAAGAAGAGCAAAGGGTCTTTGTCTCTGAGCATTGACCCCCTTGCCTTCTGCTCTCTTTCCCAGCAGAGTTTGTAGTAATCTTTTATCCATCGATACAGGGATTTCTGGCCATTCCTGGCAGTTTTCAGAGTACAAATCTTTTACCTCTTTGGTTAGGTTTATTCCTAGGTATCTTATGGTTTTGGTGCAGTTGTAAAAGGGATCAATTCCTTGATTTCTCTTTCTGATGCTTTATTATTGGTGTATAGAAATGTAACAGATGTCTGTACATTGATCTTGTACATCATTGATCTGCTATTCTACTGTATTAGCATATCAGTGGAGTCTTTTGGGTTTTCTATATAGAGTATCATGTTGTCTGCAAATAGTGAAGGTGTAACTGCTTTCTTGCCAATTTGGATGCCTTTTCTTTGTGCTGTCTGATTGCTGAGGCCAGAACTATTAGTACTATGTTAAATGACAGTGGTGAGAGTAGACATCCCTGTCTAGGTCATGATCATAGAGGATAAGCTCTTAGTTTTTCCCCACTGAGGATGATATTAGCTGTGGGTTTTTTCACCTATGGCCTTTATGATTTTGAGGCATGTTTCCTCTATCATTACTTGTTAAGAGTTTTTATCTTGAATGATGTTGTACTTTGTCAAATACTTTTTCTACATCCATTGAGAGGATCATATGGTTCTTATCCTTTCTTTTATTAAAGTGGTGTATGTTGATTGATTTGCAATATTGAATCACCCTTAAGGCTTGGAAATAAATCCCACTGGATTGTGGTGCATGATTCTTTCAAGGTACTGTTGGATTTGATTTGCTAGTATTTTGTTCAGAATTTTTGCATCCATGTTTATCAGAGATACTGGCCTATAGTTCCCTTCACTAGTGAGGTCTTTGGTTTTGGAATCAGGGTAATGATAGCTTCATAGAATGAGTTTGGATGTTTTCCTTCCATTTCTATTTTTTGGAATAGTTTGAGAAGAGTAGGTATTAACTCTTCTTGAAATGTTTTGTAGAATTCCTCTGGGAAGCCATCTGTCCCTGGACTTTCGTTTCTTGGGAGATTTTTAATTACTAATTTGATATCTTTGTTGGTTATTGGTCTGTTCAAGTTTTCTATTTTTCCTGTTTCAGTTTTAGTAGTTTATATGTTTCTAGGAATTTATCTACTTCTTTCAGATTGTCCAATTTGTTTGCATATAATTTTTCATATTATTCTCTTATAATTGTATCTCTCTGGTATTGTTACTTCTCCTCTCCCATTTGTGATTTTATTTATTTGAGTCTTTTTTCTTTTTGATAAGTCTGGCTAGGGTCTAATCAATGTTATTAATTCTTTCAAAGAACCAGCTCCTGGTTTCATTGGTCTGTTCTAATGTTTTTGTTTTGTTTTCATTTTTTTAGTATCTGTATCATTTATTTTTGCTCTAATCTTTCTTATTTTCTATCTTCGGCTGCTTTTAGACTTTGTTTTTTGTTCTCCTTCTAGCTCCTTTAAGTGTATGGTTAGGTTGTTTATTTGGGACTTTTCTTGCTTCTTGAGGTAGGCCTGTATTGCTAAATACTTCCCTCTTAACGACTGCTCTTGCAGCATCCTCAAGGTTTCAGACTGTCATGTTTTCATTTTTACTTTATTTCTATGTATTTTTTTCTATTTCTTCTTTGATTTCTGGGTTGACCCATTCATCTTTAGTAGCATGTTGTTTAACCTGTGTGTATTTGAGGTCTTTCCCAGTTTTTTTTTTTCTTGTAGTTGACTTCAAGTTTCGTAGCACCGTGGTCAGAAAGATGCATGGTATGATCTTAATTTTTTTTTGTGCTTGTTGAAGCCTGATTTGTGACCTAGGATGTGATTTATTCTGGAGAATGTCCAATGTGTACTTGAAAGGAATGTGTTTTCTGCTACTTTAGGATGGAATTTTCTGAATGTATCTGTTAAGTCCTTCTGGTACATTGTATCATTCAAAACTATTGTTTCCTTTTTGATTCTCTGCTTCCATCTGTCCATTGATGTAAGTGGGGTGTTAAAGTCCCCTACTATTATTGTGTTATTATCAATGAGTTTGTTTATGTTTGTACCGAATGCTTTATATAGTTGGTTGCTCCCATTTGGAGGGCATAAATATTTATAATTGTTAGATCTTGTTGGATAGTTAGTTCCCTTATTATGATAGAGTGCTCTTCTTCATCTCTTGTTAAAGTCTTTGGTTTGAAATGCAGTTTGTCTGATTTAAGTGTGGCTACTCTGGCCTTTTTTTGGATATCCACTTGTATGATAAATATTTTTCCATCCCCTCATTCTCAATCTGCAGTTGTGTTTAGCACTAAAATGAGCCTCTTATGGGGTTATATAGATAGGTCTTGTTTCTTTATCCATTCTGACACCCTATGTTTTTTGATTGGAGCATTTAGTCCATTTATATTCAGAATAATCTTTTTATAGATATGTATTTAGTACTTGTTCCTAGTGCTTTATTAGTACTTAGTGCTTTGTTACTTGTTTTGTCATAAGTTTCTGGAGACTTTCTCTGTTTCTTTCTATTCTTTGTCACTTTTGGTCTTTCTTTCCCACTCAAAAACTCTCCTTTAATATTTCTTGCAGGGCTGGCTTAGTGGTCACTAACTCCTTCAGTTTTTGTCTGTCTGGGAAACTTTATCTCTCCTCTTCTGAATGATAGTCTTGCTACATAGAGTATTTTTGGCTGCATGTTTTTTCCCATTCAGCATGTTGAATATAGCCTGTCACTCCTTTTTGGCCTGCCAAGTTTCTGTGGAGAGATCTGCCTTAGGGGTCTTCCCCTGTAAGTTAGGGATTTCCTTTGTCTTGTTGCTTTTAGGATTTTTTGTTTATTCTATTTTACAAACTTAACTATAATATGTCTTGGTGTTGGCCTACTTTTGCTTATTTTGATGGGAGCTCTCTGTGACTCCTGGATTTGGGTGTCTCTTTCCTTCCCCAGATTAGGGAAGTGTTCAGCTGTTATTTCCTCAAATAAACCTTCTGTCCCCTTTTCTCTCTTCTTCTGGGACTCTTATGGTAGGAACATTATTATGTTTTATGCAATCACTTAGTATCCTAACTCTATTCTCATAATCTATAATTCTCCTTTCTCTCTTTTATTCAGCTTCTTTATTTCCCATTATTATATCTTTCATATCACTTATTCATTCCTCTGCTTCTTCCATTCTTGTGGTCATTACATCCAGATGGTTTTGAATCTCAGTTGTTTCATTTTTCATTTCCAACCGTTTTATCTCTATGGTAAGGGTCTCCCTGATATCTTCCATGCTTTTCTCAAGCCCCGTGAGTATCCTTATAATTGTTGCTTTAAATTCTCCATCAGGCCTATTATTTCTATCTGTTTCCATTAGATATCTGGCTGTGATCTTTTCTTGTTCTCTCTGTGGGCATGAATTCCTCTGTCTTGGCATTTTGTCTAAATCTCTGTCTTCTTCTCTGTGTTAGAAAAGTCTCTTATGTTTTCTGCTCCTGAGTGTAATGCCTTTCTGTAGAAGAGGTCATATAGTGTCCAGGGCCTAGTGCTTCAGGGAGTGTCTCTGGATGTGCTGTGCACACTCTGCTGCTGTGTTTTGGCTGTTTTATCCCTTAGGTCAGTCATTTATAGAGGCTCTCCTTGCCTGCAATGGATAGTGTTTGGACCTTGACCAGAGTGTGGCAAATTTTAAGTAGGCATGCTCTGGTCTATTTGTTAAATGAGACCTGGTGCTACTGCCACTAGAACTGTAGCTTACAGAACTCTGTGGTTGGTAGACATGGTATGTGCCAGGGTTTCTGCTGGTCTTCTGGGGAAGGGGCCTGCTGTGCTGGTCTTAGACAAACTTGCCTGGGAAAAGCAGTACTGTCAGATCAGGGTGGGTAGAGGTTGGAACTTGGGACTTGGTGTAAGCAGGTTAGGTAGCCAGTGTTGGTGCTGTTTTGTTTACTGAAGTTGGTTTATGCTGAGGGTCAGGGGAGGGAAATGGTGCTAGCTAGCTCTTTTGTCCTGGGAGAGGAGTCTCTGTGGTTGCTGCTCTTAGGAAAGCACTCCCAGAAGAGTGAATAACTGCCCCTTATGCCTCCTAGCATTTTTCTGTTTTCTGTTTTCACACTGTGTCCAGGTTGCCTGCCTCCTTGGAGCAAGTACAGTATACTTTGGACCCTATCTCAGCCAAGTATGAGGACTTTTAAAATTCCAAACTCCAGGGACATACACGGCAGTGGCCTGTACTGGGACAGATGTGGGTTTGACTGAGAAGGGGAGTTGTGCCAAAGCACAGGGACATGGGATTTGGAACAAAAGCAGACCAAAGAGCCAGTGTCTGAGTTAGCTGCCCTCAGCAGGTATCTCTGTGCCTATGCTGAGGTGCAGGGGAAGGAAATGGCGCCCTCATGGCTCTTTTGTCCCTCAAGAGGCATCTCTGTGAACACCACCTCCCACAGATGCACTCCACAAAGACTGAAAAGTCTCTCTTCATGCACTCTGGATGATTCTCAGATCAGGCAATCTGCCATGGTGTTGCTTGTCTGCCTTCTCTCCAGGAGTACAGCAGTGCCCTCAGGGCTCTATCCCAGCCAAGCCTGCCAACCTTTAAAACTCCAGTCTTTGAGTCCTACTGGTTGCAAAAACTCATGAAAATCAACCCCTCTTATTTTTCCAGAAGATGGCTTTGGGAAAGTGTTCTTGTGCACTTCCCTGTGCACTCCATGCTCCCTTGGACACCTACCTGACCAGGCTTCCTCCCCTCTGCAGCACCCTGATCCATTTCTCCCCCAAACCATGTCTCCTCACCTTCTACTTTCCTCAGGATGGTTTCTTCTCTCCCTCTAGTTGTACATCTTATTCTGTCAGTCCTCAGATCAACTTCTTGGGTATTCAAAATGATTTGATAGTTATCTAGCTGTGTTTGAGGGATGAGGTAAGCCTGGAGTCCTTCTATTATGCTTCCATCTTAGCTCCCAAAAGGGAAAAGATTATGGAATGGGTAGAAATTCCACAGGCATTATATAAAATATGTAAATATATGATTCTTGGTCTTTGTTTAAGTAAATAGCAATACAACATATTCCAAACACTTGAAAAGAAATTTAAATCTTTATGGTAGCATAGTTGACACACATTTCTTGAAGTTTCTTCTGTCCTTTCTCTCTTTCTCTCACACACACTGCATATGATAGTCAAAGCTTTATTTTCCCTCTATCATAGTACCTACATTCATTTTCATTACACTTTTCTTTTTCCCTTCCATATTCCACATCTGTTTTTTTCCCTTTTCAGTGCCCTTTTCTATGTAAATCATCCAAGTCAATATTTCTTACTTTTTAAGAAAAATTGTAGTATGGACATTAAACACGAGATCTAGACTCTTAACAAACTTTTGAGTGCATAATACAGTATCATTATCTATAGACACAATTATGTCCAGCACATTCCCAGGACTTACTCATTTTTAATAACTGAAAATATCCATTGAAAACAACTTCCCACTTTCCTTTCCCCTCGGCCTCTGGCAATCATCATTCTATACTCTGCTTGTGAGTCTGACTTTTAAATATCTCATATAAATGAAATCACACAGTATTTGTCCTTCTGTGACTGGCTAATTAAATGGAAAGACATTTCATATCTATGGATTGGAAGACTTAATATTGTTAAAATGTTCATATTACCCAAGGATATCTATAGATTCAATGCAATCCCTATCAAAATCCCAATGGCATGCTTTAAAGAAAGAGAAAAAAATCCTAAAATTGATGCAGAATCACAAAAGACTCTGAATAGTCACAACATTCTTGATAAAGAATAGCAAACCCGGAGGCATCAGATTTCCTGATTTCAAAGTATATTACAAAGCTACAGTCATTAAAACAGTATAGTATTAGAATTAAAACGACATACATACCAATGGAACAGAATGCATAAACTGTCAACCAATTTCCTATAAGGGTACCAAGAATACACAACAGGACAAGTATAGTCTCAACCAAGTGTTGGGAAAACTAGCTATCTACATGCAAGAGAATGAAACAGGACCCTTTCTTATGCCACACAGAAGAAAAAAAATCTCAAAATGAATTAATGATTTAAATCTATAAATCTAAACCTATAAAATTTAGGTGAAAAACTTCATGACAGTGTTCCAAGGCAATGATTTCATGGATGTGCCATCAAAAGTAAAAGTAGAAAAATAAGAATAGAGCCTTTTTTAAAAAAAAAATCATCCAAAGAATGGTATATTTCCTTCCAGTCTTCTTTCCATGGTGGTGTCTTATTTTTAAATTAAGCTTTAAATTTCAATTCCAGTATAGTTAACATACAGTGTCATATTAGTTTCAGATGTCCAACCTAGTGATTCAACAATTCTATACATTACTCAGTGCTCATCATGGTAAGTGTACTCTTCATTTCTTTCACCTATTTTTCTCACCCCCTCCCCCACCTCCCCTCTGATAACCATCTCACTGATATGTAGAATTTAAGAAACAAAACAAATAAGGAAAGGAAAAAAAAAAGAAGAGCGAGAAAGAGGAAGAAGGAGAGAGAGGAAGAAGGAGAGAGAGAGAAAGAGACCAAGAAACAGACTTAATAGAGAACAAACAGAAAAGAGATGGTTAGGACTCCAATCTTGATTTTTTTTTTTATAACTTTATATCTCCTACAACTGCATTCTGTACTGTGAAAAACAAAGAACTCTGATGACAAACGGTATCCTTCTAAGCCATCACAGAACTATGGATGCTTAATTTTTTCCCTCCTACATATGATTCACTAATATGTGTGGGGGAAAGGATTGAAAGATTAAAGATAAAGTCTTAATATTGTCTACCAAGAAGAAGAGATTCCACACATAAAATAAAATGAAACATAAAACATTTTATCTGTTTTTGTAGTTTTTAGAAATGATAAAAATGTACTAGTTGTAAAATAAATTAAAATTCACAATATGGAAAATAAACATATAGATGTTTATCTTGTGCCAATGATTCTCATTAATATTTTTATCTCTATTTTATCCCAAGCAGGTCAAAGCCTCTAAATCAAATACTTTATTTTCTATGATATTCTAGCAAAACATTTTACTTATAATAGTGGTTTAATAAATATATATTTTCAAAATGAACAAGTAAATACAAAATGCATAAAAGTCAATTCTACAGTTTACATGGCAACCAAAACAGAAATACTCACAAAAATCATGTAACCAAACCTAATATTGTTTTAAATCACAAAAAGACTTCATGTAACCATTTTTTGAAATTGATTTCTACCAACAAGTAACTCCATTATTCTGCAAAATGTTAAGAAAAATTAATATTCTCTACTCAGCTGGAGCTGGATGAGAGTTTAACAAAATCCATATTAGAAATCACACATGTACTGAGCTAGAAGCTATCTACTTACTATGGTGTTTTGTTGTTCTGTTATTAAAATTTGATTTTCTTATGTTGTTTTGGACTTTACTTTCAACACACTTACCAATGGTGTGAAAACTGTGAAGGAATTCAGACCTGAGTGTTTCCCACTCTGGCATTTGCTTATCTTTGCCTCTGGTACTTGTTCCTCCCCACCCTGTATTTCCTTTGGTTTTATCCCACAGCAGTTCTTTTACACATTGGTGATGCTCTCTTGCCTTATAAAACATCTTGTCTTCCTCTCCCAGGTAAAGACTCCCCTAGGGAATTTTTCCTTGCCAGGCACTGTCGAATAAAGGCTTAGGCTAACAGTGCTTTGCTAAGGTGTCTTCCAAAATACGAATGCTTTTAATACCAGGGGAATCAAGTTAAAGAGGACATTGCTAAAAATGTTTGCTGATGCAACAAGGATTCTATCTGATTTCAAGGAGTGAGTGTTAGGATGGTAGAGTGTGGTTGAGAGTAGGAATTATTTTACTTTTACTATGTTTATATTTCATGAAAAGGTAAGATAACGTACTTACCATCAAGAAAATCACTCATAAGCCATTTCCCATCGTTCTTGGTAGCATGAGAGCAAGCTGTTTGTCACTCAGAAGATCTCCAGCCCAAAGTTAGGTGATCTAGCTTGTACTCGACATCTGTGAATTGAGAGCCTGTTGGTAGATTAAGTAAATTGAGTTTTGTTCTTGAAAACTATTATTATCTAATTATCTAAAGTTCCAGAAATATTTGCTAATGCTCCAAATTCTTCAATATATCTAATATCTTGGCTGATGTTGAAACAAAGATTTACATACCCTTATATATGTTAGTAGAAATTATCCAATTGTTACATTTTTTAAGGCAAGGAAAGTTAATTTTTCAACCTGTAAAATTGCCCAGGGGCCTATCTCACAGAAATTTGGCTGACCTGCTCTGTGGATACCAAACAATTCTGGGAGTTATCCTTGGAACTGGACAACATGGCCTTTAAATTGTTTGACAATCCATTTTCTAATACCGTTTTGGAAAATAATATTTTATTTCTTAGTACTATTCAATGGGCTTTATGTGTATTGGCAACTTTGCTAGTCCAGGAAAAGGCAAAATAATAGATTTTTCCATAACTCTACGAGACCAGAGGAATAGGTGCTATGAAGCATCATGAAACTCCTTCATTGAGTCACCAAAGTTATAGACAATTACATGTATTTAATGAATACATTTCAATTTGGCAAATATTTCCTTAACACTTGTGCTGAGGGCTGTGAAAGAAACAGAAAGTCCTTGTTTTAGGAGATTTAGTTCAGAAAAGGCATGTTGGGGCGGGGTAGGGTATAGTGAGAAGTGATGTATGACAGAGGTGATTAAAAGGACAATTACATAAATAATTTGAATACAAAGAATAGCGGGCTGAGGGCTCTAATAAGACAAACATAAATTGGATTCTTCAGAGTGAGAAGACACAACATCTGGCTGGGAAGATTGTTTTATTTAATAGCCAAGTTATGGAAACAACCTAAGTGTCTGTCAATAAGTGAAGGGATCAAAAACATGTGGCCTATATGTGTGATACGATATCCAGCATGAGAAAGAAGGAAACCCTGCCACTTGTGATGACATGGAAAGAGCCTGAAGGTATAGGATATGTGAAATAAGTCAGACAGAGAAAGGCAAATACTGTATAATTTCACTCATAAGTAGAATCTAAAAAAGCCAAACTCATAGAAGAGTAGAATGGTAATGGCTAGGGGCCGTGGGATGGGGGAAAGGAGGAGATGTGTGGTCAAAGGGTACAACCTTCCAGTTACAAGATGAATGAGTTCTGGGATCTAATGTACAGTATGGTGACTATAGTTAATACTACTGTATTATATACTTCCAAGTTGCTAGGAGAGTAGATCTTAAATGTTCTCATCACAAAAAAGAAATGGTAGGTATGTGATGGGACGGAGGTGTTAGCAACAGTATACTGGTAATTTTTAATATATAAAAGTATCGAATAAACAAATTGTGCACCTAAACTTACATCATTTTACATGCCAATTAAATCTCAATAAAAATGAAAAAAAATGAAGCAAAAAAATCCCCCACTTCCTATATCCAGTTGGTGTTTGAAAAAAAATTGGACAAGACTCCCAACACCCTCTGGTTAAAATAAAATCTGATGAAATATCTTGCTCATTATTATATTTCCCATGTCTAGCAGAATGCTGGCACACAGTAGGTTCTTGGAAAACTTTTTTTGGTTGAATAAAATAAAATGGTTTTTGAGAAATTTAGATAGTTCAAAAGGTATTTTTTAGGAGACTTAAAATTTCCCGTTAACCTTATAACAAATGAATTTCTGAAATAATATCTATACAAAAGATGACATTATATCCTTTTGAGTTTCTACTAATATGTTGATTTTTGATCTTTCCTATTTAAAAAGTGTTGATCTGTCTTTTTTTCCCCCTAAGACTTATTTATTTGTTTGAGAGAGAGAAAGCACACATGCACAGAAGGAGCAGAAGAAGACGACTCCCGGTGAGCAGGGAGCTGGACACGGGGATCTATCACAGGACCCTGGGATCATGACCTGAGCTGAAGGCAGACACTTAACTGACTGAGCCACCCAGATGCCCCAAGGCCTGTCTTCTTGTCAGTCAGAAACCTTGAATGTTCATGCTCTTCTAATTCTCTACTTCATAGAGTTTGGCAGAAAACTCCATTCTAAGGGGATACTAGTTGAGCTGAAACTTCAAATAGAATCTGGTCATACACGTGTGTGGTAAAACGAGGGAGATGAGAATGGACATACAAATACAGAAGATAATGGGAAGGGAGCTACTTAATTCCCCCCCCATCTTAATCAGGAAATAGTTTTTCCTCCCTCACTTTTATTTCCTTCAACAATGTATTTCACTGATAAAAACTTAATGATGAATCACTTCTAGGAAGCAGAAATTTGATTTTCTAAATACTTAGCTGAGATCCAACAGTGACATTTAAAAATTATCCTGTTTCTGTAACTTGGTTACTTTTTAAAACAAGAGGACACTGTATGTGGAATGGTGTATACCTACATGATAATTCATGTCGACCATGCACTTACTACAAAATCTCAAATGCTTTTACCCACATAAATCAGTTCTGAGACCTAAGAATCCAACTCATTAAAATTTACTTGAGATTACTGTAACCTTTTCTCAGGAAGCAACAGCAGGTGTAAAATGTGCAGTTTTTTTTTTTAAATGTGTGCAAGGCTTTAATTCTAGCATATAAAAGAAAACCTTTTTTGTAGGTAGTTGAAAAGCCTGGAAGAGGGTGGGTGAGAAAGTCATGGAATTTTGGAAGTATGACGTAGATTATGGCAAATTAGAAATTTGTCACAGGATAGTGATGGAGGAGATGCCAGGCTGAGTCAGATTTTCTCAGTGCCTAGGCGATGATCTGGTTATAAATCAAGTTCTTTTGAAGATTGCACCAACATTTTTGGCCACTAGGTCATCAGAATTCACTTCTCCCAAATGCAGTAACGATAATAGTGAGTCAGTCTGCATATGGTGTGGCTGGTATTTTACCATTTACTGCTAGTGATAACTTCACAGTCTCAGTGTCTGGTGTTTGGGAGAATCTCACATCATTCTCTTGCGTACTAACCACCAATGTCTCTATCCTATCTACAGAGTAGAGTAAAAATTCTTTGGTGTGATATGCAAGGTCCTCTGAGATGTGTTCTGGTGCTTTAGTATACTCAACCTATGCAACTACCCACCTATAATCCTACCAGATTCAGATCACTCCCTCCCTCCTTTATGCCCCACCAGTGAACATTTTAGGATCTCTGTTGCTGCATTCATCACAGTAAAGATAGATTCATAAGTCACTCTCCTTGAGGGTGCTGACCATGGTTTATTAAACTTTGTATGAACAGCCCTTGGCATATAGCTAGACTGCTATAAATGTTTGTTGTATTAATAAATACACAATCTTTTTTAAAATTTTTTTATTTTTTATAAACATATAAAGTATTTTTATCCCCAGGGGTACATGTCTGTGAATCACCAGGCTTACACACTAAATACACAATCTTTTAAAAAAATAAAATATAACTACTAAGTTACACACTTGACATATGCAGTAGGCAGATTATGAGAGTGACCCCAATGACTCTTGCCTTTGTAGACTCCCCTCACTTTAAGAGTAGTGGAATGAGATACAAATCCCATGATTATATTTGGAAAAAGGGAGGTGATCTGGGTGGGCATAATATAATCTCACAAGTCCTTTAAAAGCAGAGTTATAACAGCTGGTAGAAGAGAATGAAGTCAGAGATCCAAAGCTTGAGGGATATGTGGTGCACTGTTACTGGTTTTCAAAACAGAGGGGACCACATGCCATGGATTGCACATGACCCCCAGGATCTGACACCCAGCAAGGAAATGGGGACCTCAGTCCTACCATGGCAAATGAATGAAATTCAGCCAACAACCTTTATGAATTGGGAAGTGGATTCTGCTACATCCTTTAGGTAACAAAGAAGCCTGCTGACACCTTCATTGCAGCCCTGTGAGACCCTAAGGAGAGAACCCAATCATGTTATCCCAGACTCCTGACCTACCCAACTGCGAAATAACAAATGGGGATTGTTGAAAGCCACTAAGTCTATAGTAATTTGCTTTGTAGCAATAGGGAGCTAGTACAACTAGTGT
>PISX010021201.1:0-34174 GCA_004024625.1 Mellivora capensis
GCTATATCCTTTCCTCTCAGGACTGCCTTTGCTGTGTCCCAAAGATTTTGAACAGTTGTCTGTTCATTTCCATTTGTTTCCATGAATTCTTTCAATTCTTTGTTAGTTTCCCGGTTGACCCATTCATTCTTTAGTAGGATGCTCTTTAGCCTCCCTGTATTTGAGTTCTTTCCAACTTTCCTGGAAGGTGATTGGAAAGGGATTGAGTTCTAGCCTCAGAGCATTGTGGTCTGAAAATATGCAGGGAATGATCCCAATCTTTTGGTACTGGTTGAGTCCTGATTTGTGACCCAGAATGCGATCTATTCTGGAGAATGTTCCATGTGCACTAGAGAAGAATGTGTATTCTGTTTTTGTGGGATGGAATGTTCTGAATATATCTGTGATATCTATCTGGTCCAGTGTGTAATTTAAGGCCTTTATTTCCTTGTTGATCTTTTGCTTGGATCATCTGTCCATTTCAGTGAGGAGGTGTTAAAGTCCCCCACTCTTATTTTATTATCATCGATGTGTTTCTTTGATTTTGTTATTAATCGGTTTATATAGTTGGCTGCTCCCACGTTAGGGTCATAGATATTTAAAATTGTTAGGTCTTCTTGTTGGACAGACCCTTTGAGTATGGTATAATGTCCTTCCTCATCCCTTAGTATAGTCTTTGGCTTAAATTCTAATTTATCTGATATAAGGATTGCCACTCCAGCTTTCTTTTGATGTCCATTAGCATGGTACATTGTTTTCCACCCCCTCACTTTAAATCTGGGGGTGTCTTTGGGTCTAAAATGAGTTTCTTGTAGACAGCATATCAATGGGTTTTGTTTTGTTTTCTTCTTTTCTTTCTTCTTTTTTCAAATTTATTTGTCAGAGAGAGAGGGAGAGAGAGTGAGCGAGCACAGGCAGACAGAGTGGCAGACAGAGGCAGAGGGAGAAGCAGGCTTCCTGCCGAGCAAGGAGCCCGATGTGGGACTCGATCCCAGGATGCCGGGATCATGACCTGAGCCAAAGGCAGCTGCTTAACCAACTGAGCCACCCAGGCATCCCTGGGTTTTGTTTTTTTTTATCCATTCTGATACCCTGTGTCTTTTGATTGGGGCATTTATCCCATTTACATTCAGGGCAACTATTGAAAGATATGAATTTAATGCCGTTGTATTGCCTATAAGGTGACTGTTACTGTATATTGTCTCTGTTCCTTTCTGGTCTGCTGCTTTTAGGCTTTCTCTTTGCTTAGAGGACCCCTTTCAATATTTCATGTAGGGCTGGTTTGATGTTTGCAAATTCTTTTAATTTTTGTTTTTCCTGGAAGCTTTTTATCTCTCCATCTATTTTCAATGACAGCCTAGCTGGATATAGTATTCTTGGCTGCATATTTTTCTCATTTAGTGCTCTGAATATATCATGCCAGTTTTTTCTGGCCTGCCAGGTCTTTGTGGATAAGTCTGCTGCCAATCTAATATTTCTACCATTGTATGTTACAGACTTCTTATCCTGAGCTGCTTTCAGGATTTTCTCTTTGTCACTAAGACTTATAAGTTTTACTGTTAGATAACAGGGTGTAGACCTATTTTTATTGGTTTTGATGGGGGTTCTCTGTGCCTCCTGAATTTGGATGCTTGTTTCCTTTGCCATATGAGGGAAATTATCTACTATAATTTGCTCCAATTTACCTTCTGCCCCCCTCTCTCTTTCTCCTTCTTCTGGAATCCCAAATATTCTAACATTGTTCTGTCTTATGGTATTACTTATCTCTCAAATTCTTCCCTTGTGGTCCAGTAGTTGTTTGTCTCTCTTTTGCTCAGTATCTTTATTATCTGGCATTTGGTCTTCTATATCACTAATTTTCTCTTCTGCCTCAGTTATCTTAGCAGTAAGAGCCTCCATTTTTTATTGCACCTCATTAATAGGTTTTTTCATTTCAGTTTGGTTAGATTTTAGTTCTTTTATTTCTCCAGAAAGCAATTTTATTTCTCCAGTAAGAGATGCTCTAATATCTTCCATGACTTTTTTGATCCCAGCCAACACCTTGAGAATCATCATTCTGAACTCTAGTTCTGACATTTTACCAATGTCCATAATGGTTAGGTCCCTAAGCATCAGACTGCCTCTTGGTCTTTTTTTTTTTTTTTTTTTTTTGTGATGAGTTTTTCTGCCTTGTCATTTTATCCAGATAAGAATATATGAAGGAGAGAATAAAATACTAAAAGAGTGGCATAGACTCCAGAAAAATGTATGCTAACCAAATCAGGAGGGACCCCAAGTTGGCAGGAGAGGAAAGGGGGAAAAATAAATTAAAAAAAATTTAAGATATATATATATATATATATATTTATTTATTTATATATATATATACACACATTAGACTGGTGAATAGAACAGAGCCACCCACTTGATTTTGGGTGTATTTTGGGCTCTTAAAGGAAACTACATCCCAAAATTTTAAAGAAAGAAAAAAATATATATATATATACATACACACACAAATATAAGGGTAAACATGATGAGGGGATGGAATATGATTCTAAAGATGAAAATTTTAAAAAATTCTAAAAAAGGAATTGATAAGATAAGTTGGTTGGAAAAAGAAAGAAAAAGGAAGTGGACAGAATTTGCTCAGACTGGAGACAAGAATAAAGCCCTGTGCTAGATTTAGGGTAGATTTTTGTCTACTAGAAGAAATTGTATCCCAAAAATTTTTAGAAGAAATAACCGTATATGTATATAAAAAATAAGTCAGATACAGTGAAGGATAAAATATAACTACAATAATAAAAAAGTTTTTTTAAAGAAAGGTATTGTTAAGATAAACTAGTTAAAAAACGTTAAGAGAGGAAAGAGGAAAAGTTTAAAAAATTAGAATAAGAAAAAATTTGAAAAATTTAATTAACTTTGCAAGACTAAACTATCATGGGTAGAAAGCCATGAATTCCATGCTTTGCTTCCCCCTCCTCTGGAATTCTGCTGTTTTCCTTGATCAGTGAGCTTGGTCTTTGGTGGATGTTCTTGCTGATCTTCTGGAGGAGGGGTCTGGTGTAGTGATTCTCAAATGTCTTTTCCTGAGGTGGAATTGCACCGCCCTTGCCAGGGGAAGGGCTAAGTAATCTGCTCAGGTCCCCTCTGGGGAGCTTTTGTTCCCCTAATGCTTCCTGTAGAGCTCTGGAGGATGGGAATGAAAATGGTAGCTTCCCAATCTCCAGCCGGGAGGAGTAGAGACCTTGGGGCCCCACTCCTCAGTGCGCCCTTGGAGAAAAGCGGTCAATTACTCCTGGCTCCCTGGACTCTGGCCACATTTCGAGCTCACCTGGCCTGTGACCAAGCATTTCTGTCTCTGGAACACAGCCCTGTTTGGAGTCTCCAAACCCAGCAGATTTCTGCCACCCTGCTCTTCCAGTGGAGGAAGGTGGGTGTCCCTGGATCTGCCACTTCTGGGGTCCCTGCTTGAAGAGCAGTGGTCCAACTGTGCATGGATCACAGTTTAAGGTAACCCAGAGCTGAAAGCTCACTCCTCAGCTCCAGCTCTGTAGTCGGCTTCCCTGCTCTGATACCTGTGAGCTCTGCCATACTCAGACATCTCCAATCTTTCTCTGACCCTGTGGGTCCTGAGACCATGCTGTCCCCATGAGGGCACCCCTGCTTAGCCTCTAGAGCAGACTCCTAAAAGTTCGGATTTTGTGCTCCGTTCCTCTACCACTTGCCAGGAGCTGGCCCCTCCCCCCAGGGTCTATCTTTCCATCACTTCGTATTCACTTCTCCACCCCTCCTACCTTTCAGAAAGTGGTCAATTTCCTGTTTCTAGAATTGCTGCTCTTCTTCTCTTCCATCTCCTGTTGGGTTTGTAGGTGTTCGGAATGGTTCGATAACTATCTAGCTGAACTCCTGCGACCTGATGTCATCTCAGTCTGCTACTCCTCCACCATCTTACATCTCTGATTTTTAAGCTACTCACATACATTATCTTGTCATCTATAGTAAGCTATTGAAGTTTGGAGGTCAAGTGCTATATTTACCAAATGAGGAGACTCAGATGTAGAATCAGAATTTGTGAATAAAGGAGGAAGGATTGATACTCGATGTGTCTAACTCTTAGATTATCATGCTTCTTTATCACTCAGGCTTTAGAATATTGCTAGCCACCAACTTAGCAAAATTAGATGTGTGCCCATGGTTTTAGAATTCTCTAAAATTCTCTTAAAGTGTTCCTTTTTTTTTAAATTTTATTTTATTTATTTGACAGAGATCACAAGTAGGCAGAGAGGCAAGCAGAGAGAGGAGGAAGCAAGCTTCCTGCTGAGCAGAGAGCCTGATGTGAGACTCGATTCCAGGACCCTGAGATCATGACCTGAGTGAAAGGCAGAGGCTTAACCCACTAAGCCACTCAGGCATCCCTCTTAAAGCATTCTTAAAGGATGATATTAATTCTTAAATTTATAGGTAATCACAAGATCCTAGAACTAGACAGAATTTTGAACTTCCTCTTTTAAATCTCTTTGTGAGATACAAGAGTATTTATTATACAATTTAAACATATTTTTAAAAAGATTTATTTGTAGGGGCGCCTGGGTGGCTGAGTGGGTTAAGGCCTCTGCCTTTGGCTCGGTTGTGGTCCCAGGGTCCTGGGATCGAGCCCACATTGGGCTTTCTGCTCGTCAGGGAACCTGCTTCCCCCGCTTTCTCTCTGCCTGCCTCTCTGCCTACTTGTGATCTCTGTCTGTCAAATAAATAAAATAAAAACAAAACATATTTTTAAAAAGATTTATTTATGGGGGCGCCTGGGTAGCTCAGTGGGTTAAGGCCTCTGCCTTCAGCTCAGGTCGTGGTCCCAGGGTCCTGTGATTGAGCCCCGCATCGGGCTCTCTGCTCGGCGGGGAGCCTGCTTCCCCCTCTCTCTGCCTGCCTTTCTGCCTACCTGTGATCTCTGTCTGTTAAATAAATAAATAAAATCTTTAAAAAAAAAAAAAGATTTATTTATTTATTTATTTATTTGAGAGAGAGAGAGAGAGAGTGAGAGAGAGGAGGTGGGGGGAGGGACAGAGGAGAGAATCTTTGAGCAGACTCCCTGCTGAGCATGAAGCCTGATGTGGTGCTGGATCCCATGATCCGTGAAATCACCACCTGATCCAAAACTAGAGTCTGACACTCAGCCAACTGAGCCATGTAGGTGCCCCAAACATATCTTTTGATGAGATTTCACAATGGTCACTTACTATATATCACATACTTTTTATGATAAGGAGCTCATCCCATTGTTATGCTAAGTTTCTATTTCTGCTGCCTGCTTTTTCCCTGACTTCTACTCAAATACAGAATAACTGATCATAGTCTGATTCCTTTCTAAATATCTGAGGAATGTTAAAAGCTATCCTCACGTTGGTGATCTTTTCCCTACTTCATTTAGGCTTTCTTCCCATTATTTACTAAACATTTGCATATTGGTTGAATTTCTTCCTATAAGAAAAGATCCTTGTCTTGTCATTTTCTCTGGGCTATGAAGCTTTATCCTAGAAAACAGTGCTCTGATTAAGTCCTGGTCAATGTTAATGTAAAGGTTTTTATTTTTTCTGATATATGATGATTAATATATAATATCCTGCCATGTTTATGTAAATTTCTAACATCTATTTCTTTTATTTAGGTGATTTAATCTTCATTTGTTCCCTGAATTAAAGGCATTAGATTTGTGAAGATGACTTTGAATTCAATTGTGTTTTCTTCAGAAATATGCATGCCAGTTAACTTTTTATGCATCTTTTATTAGTTTAATAAGTATACTCTCAACATAAATCCTGGGATCACAAATGGAATAATAAATAAAGCATAGGACCCACAAAGCTGGTATGTATTGTGAATAGCTACTAGAAAGCCTTAATTTCCTTTTCAGGAAAATGAAGAATAGCATACAAGTGAGAAAGTGCTATTTAGAAAGAGAATAAGGGGCTTGGAGAATTTATTTATGCTTTTGCAATTAAGTTCTAAATGGCTGATGAAATGCCACTCCAGACCCCAAAGAGAAAGCTTCTTTAGCTGGATTTTCTCTGCCCCTCATCTTGAGCAAAAAACTTAACTTCTCAACCACTTAAATAATATGTAAGGGGGTGGTGGCGATTTTTCCTTCAAATATTTCTCTGTAACCTGATATGATCCCCCTACCCCTTGCCTCCTGGAGCTCACCTTTCCCATGATATCCACCAAAATACAGTAAACAAAATCTGTTTGGTCCCACAACTTATACTACTATCCACTTGGGCAATTTTAGGAAAAGCTATAGATAGATGAGGTGAGTTACTGGGGTACATTGCTTCATTAGGTCAGTACAGCCTGAAAACAGTAACCCTTCTCTTGTACACTAGCTCACTTTTCATTTGTTGCTCTCTCCTTGAGTCCAAACCCTTGAAGTCACTACCTTTCATCCTAGTTCAGTCTGCTTCTATTCTCAAACTGAGGACAGATAAATCAGTCCTTCCTTTCTTGCTTCCTTCTCCCCTCCCTTTTCTCCTTTCCTTTCCTTCCCTTTCCTTTCCTTTCCTTTCTCTTCCTTTCCTTTTCTTTCCTTTTTTCAACTTTATCCTTGAAGGTATTGTTCTTTTCTACCTGGATCAGTTTAGGCTTAAAACTGCTGTTCTTATAGGCATCTGAGTATTCAATCTGTGCAGGGACATTAGGATTGAACCCACAGAAAGCCCATGATCAAACTTCTTCTTTAATTCTGGACACACAATAATATGCAGAGATTGCCTGAGTTCAGCTTTTCATTATCAGCCCTTTGTTTGTTGGGTTTGGTTTTTTTTTCCTTCTCTTCTCATGTTCTTTACCATTTGGACCCAGAGTTTCTTTAAAATCTTATTTTCTTGTAACACCCGTGTGCAGTCCATACCCTGTTGCTCCTTCCTTCCTCCCTTGTTTGTATAACAAGATCACCAACCCACCTCAGTAGCCCCCAGTTTCCAGCATTCAGGGATACCACTAATGTACTAACATCTCTCTACTTTTCTAATTGTATTATTAAGTACAGAAAAATAATAGCACATTTTACTTCAATTATATGTTCATCTCTGTCTCTGGATACTTCCAATTTGGGGGATGAGGCTAAGGATAATTTACAGCATATCTGAAAAGATGCACCACAGCAAAAGAGATTGAGAATATACTTTAATATTTACTTATTTTAATTTTTTTTGTGGAAAATGTTCAAAATATACCAAAGTAGAGGCATATTATATCGAACTTTCAGCTATCCATCACCCAATTATCATAGTCTGTTTATGTTATTTTTAAATGAAAATTTTGGGTCACTATATTGTATTAACATTGCTTTCTTAAGAATTATTTTTCCTCATGACCAATCTGCTCTTTATCCTAAATCAGTCCTGAAACCAAATTAAACACAGTAAAAAAAAAAAAAAAAAAAAAAGTTAGGGGTAAAAAAAGAAAAAGGAACAAATTGAATACAGTTCTTTTAATTCCAGGAATACCTCTTTCATATTATCTTTATCATATAAGACAAGTTGCAACATGAAATGTCTTATAAATTCCCAATGGCTGAAGGGAATTTTAGCTTATTGGAGTTACTTTTCTTTCACCACACTGTTGTTGTCATAGGTACTTACCTTATATTCTTCAGTGAAACCTCTGGACAAAGATTGAGTCAGTTTCAATCTAGGCAGGTTTTATCTAGGCTGGGGATATCTGCACCATCTATAGGTAGAGAAGAAACCTTCAAAGAACTAAACTAATGAGTTCTAGATTATACCACTTCCAGGCAACTGAATAATTTGACAAAGTTACAAGTAAGAGTAGTGGTTGTTTTTCTGGGTGAGGTGAATCAAATGGCTAAGTGGGAACATGCTAAGAGGATAGTTTTCTTCATACCTTTATTGATATCCTGAATAAAAGAGTCAGAGCATATTGTGAGACTCACAGGAGGTGAATTAGGTGGTTTGACCGTATCAGAACAGAGATAGAAATGACTTGAAAGCTGATAAAATGTTAGTCTGAAAACAAAGTGTGAAATCAGAGGTGACAAATACAAGGTGAGGTTTAACTTCATAGTAACTCCCATGAATTCAGGTTGAAAGATAATTCTTCCACTATACTTTTCATTTGACAGTCTTGTACTAAAACAATGCATACATCTGGATCAGAAAACTTTCAGATTTTGTTGACAAAATTAAGGAGTTTCAAAGATTAGTGGCAAAATCAGAGAAAAATTCAGCTTACAAAATAAAATTTAAAATGCATGAAGTGCATAATGAAGAATGCTATGGTCTGAATATATGTATGCCCCCCAAATTCATGTCTTGAAATCCTACCACCATGCAAATGTGGTAGTATTAGGAGGTGAGGTCTTTGGGAGGTGATTAGGTCATGAGGGTGGAGCCCTCATGAATGAAATTAGTGCCCTTATAAAAGAGATTCTAGAGATATCCCAGCTCCTTCAACCATGTGAGGATACAATGAAAAGTCTGTGACCTGGAAAAGGGTCCTCACCCAACCATCTTGGCACTCTGATCTCAGACTTCTAGTCTCCAGAATTGTGAGAAATAAATTTCTGTTGTTGTTAAGCCACTCTGTAGTATTTTGTTAAAGCAGCCAAATGTACTAAAGACAAGGAAAAGACTGAATGGGGTGTGTGTGTGTGTGTGTGTGTGTGTGTGTTTGCTTAAAAAGGATTAAAAAGAACTTTACAGGAGGACACACTGTATTGGGGCCTAATTCCCTTTATCTTTCAATCAGGCAGCAAAAATAAGTGAAAAGGGTGTTTTCCTTGGTTCTCCTTCCAAAGTGTGGCTTTCATGGTGTACTTTTTTAATGAAAGAGTTCTCCAGCAATGAAAAAGATAGTATTTTATTTCATTTCATTTTATTTTTTGGGGTCAATTTTGGTCCTTCTTTGCTCTATTTTTAAAAAAATTATTATTATGTTCAATTAGCTAGCACATAGTACATCATTAATTTTTGTTGTAGTGTTCAATGATTCATTAGTTGCGTGTAACACTAAGTGCTCATCACCACATGTGCCATCCTTAATACCCATCACCTGGGTACCCCATTCGCCCATGCCTTGCTCTTCTGTAACCCTCAGTCTGTTTCTGGGAGTCCGGAGTCATTCATGGTTTGTCTCCCTCTCTGATAGTCTTCATTGACTTCCCATTCTTCCTAGCAGCAAATGATTTGCTGGTTACTAGGGCTATAGAGGAGTTCCTCCAGGCAAGCACCAGCTTCCCACCTCCCTCACCCTAAAATGGCATATATTCACATAGTACAAACTTTTCAAAAATGTAAAAAGGCATACAGTGAAAAGTTGTGCTCTCATCCTGTCCACCGTTTATGCAGTTCCTTTTACACACACACACACACACACACACACACACACACACACAGGGCCATAATTAATTCTTACATATTCTTGGCAGATTTCTTTATGCATTGACAAGAAAATATGAATATATAGTCTTATTCTTTCTCTTTTTATAAAAAGCACATAATATGCACTGTTTTATACATTTTTTTGCATTGAATAACACATCCTGATGATTAATACTAGAGAGCTTCCTCATTTTTTTAAACCACTGTGTCGTACTCCATTCTGTAAATGTTCCTTGACTATTTAACTAGTCTCCTATTGATAGGTATATGAGTTGTTTCAATTTTTTTTAGCAACACTGGCCTAGATAACATTACACATAATGTCATTTCACATGTGGGCAAGTATATCTTCAAGATAAATTCCTAAAAGTACAATGTATAAGCAGTTTTCACAAACCTTGCAAAATGTCTTCCCATCAGAGCTGTACCAATTTCAATTCTCCCTAATGTATGAGAAGGCTTGTCTTCCTACAAACAATAAAAATATGTTGTCAAGCTCTTAGAACATTACCAAACTGGAAAGTGATATATCAGTGTAGCTTTAACAATGTATTTCACTTATTACAAGCGGACTTGATCATCTATTTATATTTATAAGCCATTTTGATTTTTTCCATGACTTCAGTATGTATGTGTGTGTGTGTGTGTGTGTGTGTGTGTATCTGCCTATTTTTCTAGTATGTGGTCGGTCTTTTATTGGTTTCTAGTAGCTTTTCATGTTAGAGAAGTTAGTATTTGTCTATGACAAGTTTCTCAGCTTGCCATTTATCTTTTGACTTTGTTTATAGTTATGCATGCTGTTAAATTTATTTATTTTTTATTTCATGGATTCGAGATTTTTGAGTTACAAAGACCTTCTTCACTGAAATGTTTAAAAGGATCTTCCTGTGCTTTCTTCTAATACTTATATGCTCTAATTATTTTGTACATACATCTTTGATTCAAGTGAAATTTATCCTAGTTTTACTAGATCACTAGAGTATGATATGGGGTATGAGTGCAACATCTTTCCCCCACACATGCTATCACCATTTATTGAAGTGTTCATCTTTTCCCCACTGATTTAAAATACTATCTTTTTCATCTGGTGAATTGCAGTATGCATTTGGAATTATTTCTAGACTTCGTTTAATAATCTATTGGTCAGTCTGATCATGAACTAGTCCCACGCTGTTTGCAGTTTTCAGATTTTTATGTTTATGTTTATGTTTTTATAAAACATATAGTGGTAATTCCCCCTCATTGCCCTTACCCTCCCCTAGTTTTCCTTTCCATTTTTTGATAACTTTTCCATATAAGCTTTATAATGACTTTGCCTGGCTTCAAAAACCCACTATCAGTGTTTTTCTTTTTGGGCTCCTGTTGAAATTATAAATTAATTCAAAAAGAGTTGACATCTTTTTGTTGTTATCTCTACCAACTAGATACATCTTCACTTGCTACAAAATTTCTTGTGTGTTCTCCAGTAGGATTTTAAGACTTCTTATTAAGTTTATTCCCTACCTTTTATCTTCTTTTCCCTCTTAGATGAGTATTTTTTCCATTATATATTTTACTGTTTGTTGTGTTTCTTTTGTATATTAATTTTGTGCACCACTACTTTGCTAAATAGCTTTTCAGTTGAGTCTCTTGAGTTTTCCAGGTATATAATTATAATACCTGGCAGGAAGTTTCCTAATGGACACTGTGGACGAGAAAAAATTGTGCTTTTCAGTTTAGTGGATGGAAGTTCCTTTTGATAAATCTCAGGAAGATACATTCTTGACTCTTGGGTGCTCTAGATGACACCAGGTAATGAATGCCCAGTGTTTGAAAACTGTAGTATCATTTTACAGGGGATATACTGGAATGAGGATTGTTTTAAAACAAATAATTCATTCTTATCTTAATCGTAGTCATTATAATTGCTATCACATCTTAAATTTATAGAGAGCACTCTTTTAAAAAAAAAAATCACTAATACAAAGCTACCCATTTGTTACCACTTTGTTATTACCAAGCATTTGAAAAAATGCCTTTAATATCCAAATATGGCTCATGGAGTTTAATACACTATGGTAAAGAAAAAAAAATCCAGTTGCATGCAAGCAACTATCCATCAGTCTTGAATTTAAGTAGCTTAAATGAGTTGGTTTGTGTTTATGATGGGTACAGCAAATCCTCCTTGCTGATTGCTAAACCCTCCTCAACTAACAATGATGTTCTTTGTTGATCTTCAGGGCATGGTGTCTCATCTGTTTAGTTTGGCCTTTTATTTGACTTTCATTGACTTTACAGCCAAGCCTGTTTTCTTTGTTTGATATGTTAGCTCAAATATGTAGGTGAACTCAGCCGTTTAGTGATAGGCATACAATTTAAAAAAACAACACATACTAGATTTGATGAGAGAATATAATTTTCCCATGCAAATGGAGAAGCAAATGTTTGACCAATGAGTACTATCTTGCTGTCTTTTAGACTTGTCCAACTGCCTTTTGCTAGGAAACATAGACTTCTGGTTGCTGAATTTCTGCCAGCCCTTTTTCTTTATACAGTGCTCAAACTTACATTATGAAGAGACAATTTTAAATCTTCTTTAAGTACTTCCTAAGATATTAGCATCTTCCAGTACTAGTTTCTGAAGAGCTGCAGCTGTCACCCAATTCTTAGTACAGAGTTAGCCACTATAACATGAAATTTGGTGTGTTGAAGAATCTTCTCATTTGAGGTACATCACAAGTTGTGCTATGTTTCTAACTATTAGAAAAAAGTAAATATACATATTGGACAGTATGTCAATGAACATAAAAGATGTATAATAGAGAAACCAAAGATCGTGAACATGTACATTTGTACCTCTTGGTACGGAAACCTTGATTTCACCTAGTAAATTCAACTTTATTGCCCTCCCTCTGGTATGACTGAATCTCAATATTCTACTTCTCTTCTACAAAATTCTCTTTTAAAAAGCCAAAATACAAAATGCTTCTAAAATCCTAAAATTTTACATAAATTCCAGTTTTCTCTGAGGTGTTGATTCTGGCATAAAAATCAGTGAAACTTCAGATCAAATAACATGAAGTATTGAAATCTTAAGGGACTTATTCTGTGTGTGTTGAGAGATGCTGGCAATTGGAATATTCTCATCAATAGGAGGTTACTGTTGGCTCAAAATGTGAATTACTTATGTAAATGTCCCTTTAGAACCTCTGTTTATATGATAGAGAATCTTAAGAGATATTAGAAAGACTCTTGTCTTCTTTTATAGACTTTCTGATCTGTAACACGCTTGAAGTTTCAATATTCAAAAATCATTCATGTAACCTCTTTTTTGTATTGATGTGGTTTTGAAAAGTTTCAGATACTTACTCACATTTCCCAAGAATGTTTCCTTGTGTCTGGGGTATACTCTGACATTTACCCTCTTTCTTTTTGTTCTCTGGATTATTTTTTGAACGTAGCACATCTTCTTCTTCTTGATGAAGTCCCAATAGTTCATTTTTGCCCTTGCTTCCCTTGCCTTTGGCGATGTTTCTAGGAAGAAGTTTGTGTGGTTGAGGTCGAAGATGTTGCTGTCTGTGTTGTCCTCAAAGATTTTGATGGATTCCTGTCTCACATTGAAGTCCTTCATCCATTTTGAGTCTATTGTTGCGTGTGGTGTAAGGAAATGGTCCAGTTTCATTCTTCTGCATGTGGCTGTCCAATTTTCCCAACACCATTTGTTGAAGAGCCCATCTTTTTTCCACTGGACATTCTTTCCTTCGTTGTTGAAGATTAGTTGACCATAGAGTTGAAGGTCCATTTCTGGGCTCTGTATTCTGTTCCATTGATCTATGTGTCTGTTTTTGTGCCAGGACCATACTGTCTTGATGATTGTAGCTTTGTAATAGAGCTTGAAATCTGGAACTGTGATGCCACCAACTTTGGCTTTCTTTTTCAACATTCCTCTGGCTATTCAGAATCTTTTCTGGTTCCACATAAATTTTAGGATTATTTGTTCCACTTCTTTGAAAAAAATGGATAGTATTTTGATATGGATTGCATTAAATGTGTAGCTTGCTTTAAGTAGCATAGACATTTTCACAATATTTGTTCTTCCAATCCATGAGCATGGAACATTTTTCCATTTCTTTGTGTCTTCCTCAATTTCTTCCCTGAGTACTTTATAGTTTTCTGAGTACAGATTCTTTGCCTCTTTGGCTAGGTTTATTCCGAGGTATCTTATGGTTTTGGGTGCAATTGTAGATGGGATCGACTCCTTAATTTCTCCTCCTTCTGTCTTGCTGTTGGTGTATAGAAATGCAACTGATTTCTGTGCATTGATTTTATATCCTGACAGTTTACTGAATTCCTGTTTGAGTTCTAGCAGTTTTGGAGTGGAGTCTCCTGGGTTTTCCATATCATCTGCAAAGAGTGAGAGTTTGGCTTCTTCTTGGCTGATTTGGATGCCTTTATTCCTTTTTGTTGTCTGATTGCTGAGGCTAGGACGTCTGGTACTATGTTGAATAGCAGTGGTGATAGTGGACATCCCTGCCATGTTCTTGACCTCAGCGGAAAAGCTCTCAGTTTTTCCCCATTGAGAATGATATTCATTGTAAGTTTTTCTTCTGCTGGGTTTAAGCTTTCTTTGCTATTCTTTCTCCAGCTCCCTTAGGTGTAGGGTTAGGTTGTGTGCTTGAAACCTATCTTGTTTCTTGAGAAAGGCTTGTATTGCTATATCCTTTCCTCTCAGGACTGCCTTTGCTGTGTCCCAAAGATTTTGAACAGTTATGTTTTCATTTTCATTTGTTTCCATGAATTTTTTCATTTCTTCTTTAATTTCCTGGTTGACCCATTCATTCTTTAGTAGGATGCTCTTTAGCCTCATGTATTTGAGTTCTTTCCAACTTTCCTCTTGTGATTGAGTTCTAGCTTCAGAGCATTGTGGTCTGAAAATATGCAGGGAATGATCCCAATCTTTTGGTACTGGTTGAGACCTGATTTGTGACCGAAGATGTAATCTATTCTGGAGAATGTTCCATGTGTACTAGAGAAGAATATATATTCTATTGCTTTGGGATGGGATGTTCTGAATATATCTGTGATTTCTATCTGGTCCAGAGTGTCATTTAAAGGCTTTATTTCCTTGTTGATCTTTTGCTTCGATGATCTGTCCATTTCAGTGAGGAGGTGTTAAAGTACCCTACACTTATTGTATTAGTTTCAATGTGTTTCTTTGATTTTGTTATTAGTTGGTTTATTTAATGGCTGCTCCTTGTTAGGGGCATAGATATTTAAAATTGTTAGGTCTTCTTGTTGTACAGACCCTTTGCGTATGATATAGTGTCCTTCCTCATCTCTTATTATAGTCTTTGGCTTAAAATCTAATTTATCTGATATAAGGATTGCCACCCCAGCTTTCTTTTGATGTCCATGAGCATGGTAAATTGTTTTCCACCCCCTCACTTTAAATTTGGAGATGTCTTTGGGTCTAAAATGAGTTTCTTATAGACAGCATATTGATAGGTCTTGTTTTTTATCCATTCTGATACTCTGTGTCTTTTGACTGGGACATTTAGCCCATTTTCACTTAGGGTAACTACTGAAAGATATGAATTTAGTGCCATTGTATTGCCTATGAGGTGACTGTTACTGTATATTGTCTCTGTTCCTTTCAGGTCTATTACTTTAGGCCCTCTCTTTGCTTAAAGGACCTTTTCAATATTTCCTGTAGGGCTGACTTGGTGTTTGCAAAATCTTTAGTTTTTGTTTTTCCTGGAAAATTTTTATCTCTTCATCTATTTTCAATGACAGCCTAGCTGGATATAGTATTCTTGGCTGCATATTTTTCTTGTTAAGTGCTCTGACCATATCATGCCAGTCCCTTCTGACCTGTCAGGTCTTTGTGGATAAGTCTGCTGCCAATCTAATATTTCCACCATTGTATGTTACAGACTTCTTATCCCAACCTGCTTTTAGGACTTTCTCTTTGTCACTAAGACCTTTAAGTTTTACTATGAGATGACAGGGTGTGGACCTATTTTTATTGATTTTGAGGGGTGATCTCTGTACCTCCTAGATGTTGATGCTTGTTCCTTTTCCCATATTAGGAAAATTCTCTACTATAATTTGCTCCAATATACCTTCTGCCCCCCTCTCTCTTTCTTCTTCTTCTAGGATCCCAATTATTTTAATATTGTTTCATCTTATGATATTACTTATTTCTCAAATTCTCCCCTCATGGTCTAGTAGTTGTTTGTCTATCTTTTGCTCAGCTTCTTTATTCTCTGTCATTTAGTCTTCTATATCACTAATTTTCTCTTCTGCTACAGTTATCCTACAGTAAGAGCCTCCAATTTTTATTGTACCTCATTAGTAGCTTTTTTGATTTCAGATTGTTTAGATTTTAGTTCCTTTTTTTCTCCAGAAAGGGATTTTATTTCTCCAGAAAGGGATGCTCTCACATCATTCATGCTTTTTTTGAGCCCAACTAGAACCTTGATAATTGTCATTCTGAACTCTACTTCTGACATATTACCAATGTCCATATTGATTAGGTCCCTAGCCTTCGGTACTGCCTCTTGTTCTTTTTTTGTGGTGAGTTTTTCTGCCTTGTCATTTTACCCATATAAGAATATATGAATGGAAAAAAAAAAAGAATATATGAATGAGAGAATAAAATATTAAAAGGGTGGCAAAGACCCCAGAAAAATAAATGCTAACAAAATCAGAAGTGACCCAATACTGGGGGGAGAAGAAGGGGAAAAAATAAAAAAATAAATTAAAAGAATATATAAAACTTATATTCATATATGTATAATTTATTTATATAAATATGTAAGATATATAAAATATATAAAAATATTTTGTAATTTTTAGTATATAATATATTTTATATTATATAACTTTATATTATAATATTTTACATTTAATTATATATTTAATATAAAATATGTAAAAATATTATATATGTGTATATATATATGTATATATATATATGACTGGTGAATAGAACAGAACCATGCACTTGATTTTGGGTGTATTCTGGTCTCTTAGAAGAAACTACCTCCCCAAATTTTTTTTTTTTAAAGTTATTTTTTTTTTCTTTTAAATATTTTATTTATTTATTTGACAGAAATCACAAGTAGGCGGAGAGGCAGGCAAAGAGAGAGAGAGGAGGAAGTAGGCTCTCCGCGGAGCAGAGAGCCTGATGTGGGGCTCGATCCCAGGACCCTGGGATCATGACCCGAGCCGAAGGCAGAGGCTTTAACCCACTGAGCCACCCAGGCACCCCTACCTCCCAAAATTTCAAGGAAAGAAAAACTGATATATATACAAAAATAAAGATAAATATGATTAAGGGATGGAATATGAGTGTAAATATGAAGATTAAACAAGGTTCTAAAAAGGGAATTGATAAGTTAAGTTGGTTGTAAAAAGAAAAAAAAAAAGAGGAGATAATGTGATCAGGCTGAAGACTAGTACAAAGCCATGTACTAGGTTTAGGGTATATTTTGGTCTATTATAGAAGAAATTGTATCCCAAAATTTTAAAGGAAAAAAAAACCTATATGCATACAAAAAATAAGGTTAAATACAATGAAGGGATAAAATATGACTATATCAATGAAAATTTAAAAAGATTTTTTCAAAATAGGTATTGATAAAATAGTTAAAAAACTTTAAAAGAGGAAAGAGGAAAACCTAAAAAATAGAACAATAAAAAAATGAAATTTAAAAGATTTAACTTTGCAAGACTAAAGGATCATGGAAAAAGAGCCATGAATTCTGTGTGTTGCTTTCTCCTAGCTCTTGAGTTCCGCAATTCTCATTGGTTGGTGAACTTGGTCTTGGCTGGATCTTCTTGCTGATCTTCTGGGGTAGGGGCCTGTCAGCAGTGATTCTCAAACATCCTTGCTTGAGGTGGAATTGCACCACCCTTGCCAAGGGCCAGGCTAAGTAATCTGCTCGGGTTCGCTCTCTGTAGCCTTTGTTCCTTGAATGCTTTCCATAGAGCTTTGGAGGATGCGAATGAAGATGACAGCCTCCCAATCTCTGGTCCCACACTTGGAATCCTTGTCAGGCATTTAGTTACCCTCCTTTTAAATGAAGGTTTGATTTCATCTTTTTTATTGTTGTTGTTGATATTTCTAAGTTTAAAGAGACATGTTTTCATCATATCAGAAAGAAAATGGACTCTGGAATCAGACATGCTAGTATTTGAACCCATATTCCCCATGTGCTGACTTCTTCACTTCTTAAACTAGTTATATAACATTTTGTCTGCAAGTTGCTTATAATAAGACCAATCATGTAAGATCTGCTATGAAAATTCCTCGAGCTCATGCTTGTAAGGTGCTACCCAGAACCTAATACATTGTTAGCACGCTATACATATGAGTTTCTTTTAAATTTATTTGAGGCATTCTAATGCCTATTGATTATTGTGAAAGGCTTTATGTTTAAAAAATACATATATACTTTCATTCATTTATCAAATATTTGTTGTGTTCTTTTTAAATGCCAGGCATAGATTTAAGAGCTGGGAATATATAGTGAATAAAACTGAGATTATTTAAGAAATACTAAGTTTATACAAGATTTGAATTCTTATGGGGAAGATAGATAATGAACAAAATAAATGTGAAATATAGAATACATTCAATGATGATAATTACTGTGGGAGAGGGTGGTACCCTGAGTAGGTAGTGCTTAAGTAGAGACTTGAAGGAGGTGAGAGAGTGAGCCATGTTGATACCTAAGGCAAGAGTGGATGGCAGGTATATTATCCTGAGAAAAGGAGGCCAGTATTTCTGCAATGGAGTAGGACATGTGCCCAGAGAGACAGCAGAGGCTGTATCATATAGAACCTTGTAGGCCATGTGTAAGAACTTTGGGTTTCCCTCTGAATAAAGTGGAGCTAGGAGAGGGGTTTAAACAGAGAAATGACATGACTAGACTAAGATTTAAAAAGGAACCACTTAGGCTGCTCTATTAAGAAAAGACTATCAGAAGGATGAGGGCAGAGACAGGGGAGACCAATGAGGAGGCTACTGTAGCGAACTGTAGTGGCCAGGACCAAAATAGTAGGTAGAAGGGGAAGTGGTGAGAAGTGACTGGAATCTGGATATATTTTGTATATAGGGCTGACATGATTTTTTGAAGGATTTTTGTAGGGTGTGAAAAAAAAAAAAGAGGCAAGTAAAAGATGGCTCCAGTTTTGGGCCCAAGAAACTGGAGTTTCTGAGAGAACACAACTAGAATATGAACATATTTGGAGTGGGGGTGAAGAGGGAGATCTGAAGTTTGGATTTGGATATGTTAATTTTGAGATTAAAATACCTACTAAACTTAAAAGGAGAAAAGTTCCTTAGGCCTCTAAAGTCATGAGACTAGGGCATCTCGATGTCTCAGTTGGTTAAGCATCTGCCTTGGGCTGGGATCATGATCTCAGGTCCTGGGGTTGAGCCCCACATCCATCCATCCATCTGGCTCCCTGCTCAGCGGGGCATCTGCTTCTTCCTCTCCCTCTGCCCCTCCCCCGTTTTGTGCTTTCTATGAGAACTACCAGGGAAAGAATATACATAGACAAGAAACTAAGTCCTGGATCCCTCTTACAATAAGAGATGTTGGAGATGAGAGGAACTATCTGATTGGTTTCTCACAGTATAAATGTAGAGGAATACATTTTGAGGAAATTTATCTATATTCACTTTATGCTTGTTTCCATAAAAAAGTTTATATTAATGTTCTGTGAAAAGTCAAAGGATTGTGACAATTTCAGTACCAGAAGACCTTTAAACAACTGTGAATTGAATAGTATACTCCCAATCTTCAATGTTAATTCCTTTTATTACAAAAAAAATAATTCACCTTTTTTCTTCCCTTTCCTTTTTTTGTGGGGGGGGGTGCACTTTTTGTTTTGTTTATCTGTTTTGTTTTGCAAAGTCCTGCCTGAATTTGTTGTTCAATATTTATAAAGAGTCTTGACTTGCCTCTTCCCATTTAGAAAGAATCTGCTAAGCTGGGTACCAGGCTTTAAGCCATACAAAGTCTTGGCTGGCGGCAGCACTGTGCAGATAGTTTATGTCTTCAATATTGATAGCCTAGCTTAACTTTTCTTCCTGTTAGTTGTAATTGGATAACTTGTCATTAGAGATAGGGAGTTAAAAATCTTATGGTAGCAAAATAGTCATTCTTCAGATTGTAATTTCCCCTCTTCCATACACTGTTTCTTGTTGCCTCTAATATTTGCAACCATTCTCCTTATGACTTTAAAATCTCCTTACCATAGACATTTAATGAACATATTCAGCCAACTATGTAAGTAGAATTAGTAAGATGAGGTAGAGACTAAAGAAAACATCACAAAATTACAATATTAAGGATGTGTAAAGTTATCCTGAAAATTATCTTAGAACAAATTTCATAATCTGTTAAGAATATGCAAATAATTTGCAAAGATCCATTATTCTCTCCCATGTGCATGTGGCTTTTGTTAAGGACTGCTAACTCTCCCCTAATATTTATTTGGTCCTTGTTTCTTTAGTATTGGAATCTTCAACATTTAGCTGAGCATCTGGCCACCCAGACAAAGACTGTATTTCCCAGCTACTCTTGCTGCCTTGTTTGGCCGTATATTTTAGCACTTGGCCAATGGTATGTGAGTAGATTCCAGCCACACTGTTGAGAGTTGCAAAAGCCATCTTAGACCAGGGCATGAGAGCCATGTCTTGAGAATGGAAGAACAACAAAGTAGAAGTGCCTAAGTCCTCAAGACTGAGGAGGTGCCATAGACTATTTGTGCTTAGCTCTTATGTGAGAAAGAAATCCATGTCTTTTTGTTTGAGCTATTATTTCTGTGGCCTTTGTGGCAGCAGGCAGACTTGTATTTCAGTTTACTCATGGTCCTTCTACTAGAGGCCAGTGTGCGGACGTACAATAGTGGTTGTCCTTTATTATTTGTTGATAGAGAATATATATAATGACAAAGAGCTATTACAAATGCAGGAAGACTTTAAATGGATTTTTATTTATTTAATCCCAGCTATGTACATTTGAAAAACAATAGTCCTTACCTAGGTGAAATATATTGCTTAGTCACTATCTTGATAATGCTTGGACTGGATTTAAGGACTCTTTGTCAGGTCCCTTCCCCAAACTACTTTTTAAAGTCCATGGACTTAGGCATTCAAGTTAAAAATGAGGTTAGACAGAATAGGATCCAGCTCAGAAATGCGAAGAAAATCCAAAATGCAACTAGATGCAACTAGATGCAGGTATAAAGAGAGCTGAGGACCAGAAGGTCTAGGATCTAGTGGACATTGTGGGAACTTCCCCAACATCACTTGGCCACTTTCCCATCGCTTAGCAACCACCCCACTTGGAGGGGTATACTGTGTTGGTAATGTCGCTCCCAAGTTCATGTTCACTTGGAAGCTATGAGTATGACCTTATTTGGAAATAGGGTCTTTGTACATATAATCAAGTTAAGATAAGGTCATGCTGGATTAAGGTGGGCCTTAATCCAGTGACTGGTGTCCCTATAAGAAAAGGGAAATTTAGACATGGACACACAGACAATCATCATGTGAGGGTAGAGGTCAAGATTGGAGTTATGCTATCATAAATCAAGGAACAACAAGGACTGCTAGGAACTACCAGAAGCTGGAAGAAGCAAAGAGAGATTCTTCCCTAGAGCCTCTGGAGGGAACAAGGCTCAGCCAACACCTTGATTTTGAATTTCTAGCCTCCAGAAGTACAAGAGAATAAATTTTTGTTGTTTGAAGCCACCCAGTTTGTGTACTTTGTTATGTAT
The DNA here is from genome assembly GCA_004024625.1 of Mellivora capensis. Lineage (NCBI taxonomy): Eukaryota > Metazoa > Chordata > Mammalia > Carnivora > Mustelidae > Mellivora > Mellivora capensis. The sequence continues at coordinate 21,132 of PISX010021201.1, forward strand.
GGCAGCCCTATGAAACTAATACAGTGAGGTTGGCAACGTCCTCAGGTGTAGGCTGAGATTATATTCAATATGTTTCACAACCAGGATATGATCCATCCAAATAGGAGAGATGCCTGCCACAGTGCGGGAGCAGGGGCCAAATGGATCCTCACTTTGCAGATGTTAACTTTGTCGTTGCTGGGTAGAGGTATGTCAGGAGGATTCCAGGATGGATTGCTGATGCAGCGGGGAACATGTGTGTGGGGGGTGGGTCACAGAACCTTGGCTACTTATCATCTGGTTTAGAAGCATTTCAGTATTTAAAGAACCTATGGAGTTATGTCAGTATGCGCCAAGAACATGCCTTGGTTGGTCTAAACCAATATATCCTTCCTTCTTGCCATTACAGATGAATCGAGGGATCCAAATTGGGTCAGTCACAATGAAGCTGAAGCTCAGGACTTTCCTTCTCTGGGTGGGGAGAACAAGCCCTCTCTTGAGAGATGTGAATGGAAAAGAAGGTAATCCTGGTTACTGTGAGCTAAAATTTTGTAACGCGCCCTTGTAGGCCCAAGGACACAACCAACCATCAAAGCAGGGGAGAACTGAGACAACTGCAGCCAAGTCATCTGGAACTCTGGTCATTTGCACCTGAGTCTCTCCTATCCTCTGGACTACTAGTTACACAAGCCAACAAGTGCTTTTATTGTTTATTCAAGTTTGGGTAGGGTGTTCTATTGTTTATAACTAGAAGCATCCTAAACGATACGGTCCCTGTGACTTTCTTAGCAGATATTTATTAGGTCCTTTCCTCTGAAACATTTTATTTTGATGTCTGCTAGTATAATTATTTTGCAATTACCTTTTATGTTTGTGTTCTGTTAGTAAATGAAACATCAGCCAAGTTTCAAGGAAATAGGATTTTTGCTGAAAGGCTATTATCATCAATTTTATACGGAATCCCTATTTTAGAATACAACCTAAACTCAAACAGACACACAAGCACATGCAACGTGTGTGTGTGTGCACACGCGCATGCACATAAACACACACACACATCTGCAATTTCCCTCGCTGCATTCCTCGTCATACATAATAAAAATAACTTGTATTACAGATGTTATTGATGGGCAAAATGGTACAAACAAACGGGAGAGGATCTGTAATCTGTGGGGGATAGTGGAAAAATAAAGGAAAGTATTAACTCAAAGAAATATGGCTTTGTGGATGAAATTCTCTTCTCTAAGAATAACTCCACAATAAATCAAATTGGCAAAGGCCAATTTAAATACAAAGGTTAGCAAAGGAATGGCAATAGAGAGAGATGAATAGAGGCAGCCAGGGAAAAATCATGAAGTTTAAACTCCTTTGCTTCTGTCTCAGCCTTCAAAATAGATCTTTCTTTTGCAGTTAGAGGGGCCATTTCAAAAACAGGGCTAAAAAGGGGCAGAAGCAAAATACTAGTGTCCTCTGTGGCCCCCTAAAAATGAAAAATTTGATGTGCCTCAATTGATTTGGGTTACCTCAGATTACTATTTGTCAGTTTGCATACTGAATTTGAGCCTTCTGCTTTATACACCTCATGGCAATGACTGTTTATACATCATTAACAATAACTATTCGAAAATGCAATGCCAGATTTAGCCAACGTATCAGTTGCCTTTGAATGATTTTGAAATTAGGATATTGCTTTCAATAATAAGGGGAGAAGAGTTTAGAAAGGAGACTCTTAAAATGCTAAAGTCGCTTTTCTTAGTATGCAATTCATGTGAAATCGCTGGTGTCTGAAGAATACAGAGCTGAGATTTTATCAATACATTCAGTACCACACATTTCCTATTTTAGTTGTTAATTAGTATTCAGGTGTGCAGTGGAATACATGAAATTAAATGCTAATGCTGTTTCATTTGTGATTTAACATGTACAAGTTGTTACTATATGCACATTACACTGTCAATGCACATGTATAATTGTTGCTTTTTCTTTGTAATCATCATATCCTCATGTATTCATTTGATTCAATCTTCTAAGGGCATGAAATGAATAAATCTTCTTGGTTACAAATAAATGATTATTTTCTGTAGTTTAGAAATAAAAATAAGAGATACCTGAGAGTCATTTTTAAAAGGCTTCAGTTGAGGCCTTACTTTAATTGACCGACTAGTATAGAAATTGGAGTTTTTCCCTTTATTTTGTTTCACTTCATTTGTGATTAACAGCTGCATAAAATTGTGAACCATCTAATGGAAGTAGTTTTATAAATATTGCATGCCATTTTATGTTCAATTTGTACTTCCCTTATCAAGTATTTTTATGTTAAAAAATTTCAAAGTTAATGTATGAGGAAGTAACTAGCTACTTTAGTTAGTTAGATTTCTCTTCCTTGAAGAAAATTACTATAATGGTTACTTTTGCTAAAATGCAATTACTGTCACTGTAACAATCAATCATATTTTTATATAAGAAACTTTAACAACTTTTGAATGCATTAAGAAAAGTAAATGAAAAAGACTCAGTGTGAAATAAGACTAGACACCCAAACCCCCCGCCCCCGACATCTGATGTGAAAAAAACTCAGCTACCTTTCTTGTGATTCATGTTCATGCCTTAACTAAGATCACTGCAAAAGTTTTATAATATAGTAGTAAGCAAGTTTCTTAGAACATCATTGAAAAATACAATGTATATGCAACAACTAGTAGCTATTATTGTTTCTGATGAAGAGTTGACTCCTAATCTGTCAAAAATCTGTTCTCTTGGAGTCTTGCATATCAAACCAAAAGAAATCATTTGCAAAGGTTTAGCATTGTTATACTCCTAGAGCTGAAAATATCTCCACATGAAAAGCGAAGGTTGGGAAGTATGAACTGGATCATTTCTTGGCTTGGAGGAGATCACTATTTGAGGTTAGGAAAATGTTTTTTTGTCTCAAAATATTACACAGTGACATGGAGGCAGTATTTTTCCTCCAGAGCATCTACAATATACTCATAAAACTGGAATACTAAACATAACATGAGATTTCTGTCCTGCTACTCAGAATATTATACCCCTCATGCAATGTTGGAAATACAGAAACAGATGCCGTGGTCTGTACTGTTACTTAATAACATATGTTTTGACAGGATGAATACATTTAAAGGGAGCCATTAATCAAAACCTATTAAATAATAACATGTATGGGCAAGACAGATAATTTTATATAGCTATGTACTAGGATACCCAATTAATGCCTGGGCACATAGGCAATCACAGCTCTGTTCTCTCTCCTACTCCATCCCATACCTGCCCATGTCTGTTTTTTTTGTTTTTGTTTTTTGTTTTTTTGTTTTCTGTTTTCCCTGTTATCTTTAATGGTCTCTCCACCCAGCTAATCTCCTAAACTAAATACAGGAGAGATATTTTGATTCCTCCCTCTTCCTTAGCCCCTTCATTCACTCCATTGCTAGTCATTTCCAGTCTCACTGCCAGCCCCATCTCAGCTTTCTGTGTAGCCTCCTCAAGGATCCAGGGTAATCGGTCTCTCTCTTTTGTCACCCACCCTTTTCCTTGCCTCCAGAGTTTCCTTTTCAAACTCTTTGGCATGACATATAATTCCTGTCCCATTTTGTCTGGTCTCACCCTGTTAGTTTCCTGGGCATTCCTTCCCACTGTGCCCTGTCTGGCCAGGGACACAATTAATCCAGAGAGTCCAGTAAATAGCAGGTGCTGCCTTTGCTTCCTGGAATATCATTTTCTAGGGCCTTTGATTAGCAAAGGACTATTTCTCCATCACAACCTTGATCTAAGAGGCTTTCTCTGACACCCCCAGGCAAAATTCATTGCTTCCTCCTTTGTGCTGTCATAGCTGTCTGGACATAAGAGGTTTGTAGCCCTGTCTGTGTTTCTTGAGCTTTCCTCTGCTGCATTGAAAGCTTCACTAGGACAAGGACATGTCTTATTCTTTTTGGTATCCTTAGTGCTTAGTTCAGTGCATGACAATACAGCGGGCCATCAATACAGAGTGAAGGAATGAGGAATGAATACATCCTTTAGTATTTTTAGTTGTGAACCAATTTCAGTGTTATTATTCACGGTTCACATTTTGTCTGAAACAAAACCATTAAGAAAAATAATAATTTTAAGTCATGCTATAAAAATTAGCTTTTAGTCAATTTACCTGAAAGTAACATCCATTACAATGAGAGATCATTCTTCATTATTAGAAAGCCTCTTCATTCTTAGGGATTCTTTTCTTTTCTTTTTTTTTTTTTTGGTATTAAAAAATGTGAGGTGTGAATGACCAATGGGTAACAGCTGCACGCACAGTGATTTGTTAATAAAACATTCCCGGAAAGGCAAACCCTTACAGGATATCTATTGGACATTTGATTTTTTTTTAATTTCTCTCAAAGCTAAAGCTGGCCATAAAGTTCATCTGGTGGCAATTTTTTCAACATATTTTAAATTGAGATAGCAGCAGGCCAGTGCTATCTATAGAAAACTGCATTTGGTTCTATTGCCAATATGTGCTGCTTTTTTTTTCTACACTCCGTCTGTTATCAGGTGCTTCTTTATGTCACTGTCATGCTTTCTAGAAAAGAGAAAAGGTTAATAGCATAAACTTCAACATCTTCCTTAACGAAGACCCTACAATTATTCAATTTAAGGTACATTTGCATTAAACATCAGTCATTTCATTTGGGTCAGAATCCCTATGTTATTTGAGGAATGGTGTCTCCCTCTTCCTACGGTTTTGGTGGAAAGGACAGTCTCCGTGTTTTGCCAGCTTCTGCTTTAGGAGTGGGTAGGAGACCCAAGCCTCTCCAATCATGGTATCTCACCCTTCTGTCTATGGTGTTTGATGCAAGTGGTGGATATATGACCCAGACAAGGCAAATTGGAAAGTGGTGTGTGTGTGTGTGTGTGTGTGTGTGTCTGGTGAAAGAAAGTGCTTATTTATTTTTTGCATTTCAAGATTTTAAAAAGATGCATGCTTGGAAATCCTGGCACTTATGGTTTCTGACACGTGAAGATAGTCTGTTCAGAGTAGGAAAACACGTACCTTACATACCAAGGGAAGCAGAGAATAGCATGATTGAGACATGTTAAGTAAATCTTATGATACTATTTGCACCCTTTTACCTAGCCATTCCTAAAGTGAGAGTCATCCTTAAATTTCCAGGTATATGAGCCAACAAATTCCTTCTTTTCTGCTTAAGCTGGTTTGAATTCTTCCAACCAAAATAGTATATATCAGAGTGACATTATGCTGAGAAAAACTAAGTGTTATGGCTCCTTAAGTATGAAATGTCAGGGTTAAATAAATACAAAGTGCGCACGATCTGTCACTGCATGAGAAGAAGCTTCTGGACATGAATTCTCTGACATCTCCCAGTATTTTCCATTCTAGACTTTTGAAAGTTCTAGAAAATCATTTTATTTCAAATGCAATATTTCAAGTAGTGAGACTATCCTTTTCACCAAAACCCACAGGAAGAGGGAGAAGCCACTCCTCAAATAACACAGGGATTCCGGTCAAATTAAAATGACTGATGTTTAACACAAATGTCCCTTAAGTCAAATAATTGTAGGGTCTTCATTAAGGAAGATGCTGAAGTTTACACTATTATTCTTTTCCCTTTTCTAGAAAGCATGACAGTGACATAAAGAAGCACCTGATAACAGATTGTTCGTTAACTCATGGCTAAAAGTACTAACGTGGTATGATGGCTTTGTACCATGTCAATTTCCCCAAATTCTCTTCCCATAATGGTTCCAGGTTAGGATTTGCCATGACAGAAATGTTGCAGGATTTGGCACTAAAGGGCACCCATTTCTAGGCTCTGAGTATTGAGGCAGGGCAGATGCTATTGGGGTTTTTACATGTTGTCATGGATCTGCTGTTGGCAAGTGGCAACTGCTGAGCCCACAGCACCTCTAACTCCCACCAAACTCCTTCAGCATCTGAGAATCCTGGGCGAGGGGCATGTACATCTCTGTGGTAAAAGATGCTGGCTTATCCCAAAAGTTGCCCAAATTATCAGGATAGAAGACAGTGAAAAAGTGATCTTTCAGTTTTTCCTATTGAGTCCTGGTTTGTCCTTGGTTGCCCCTACTTTGTGCCCACCTTCACTTTTTTACTGGTGATGCTCAGTCTCGGTACCAGACCTATCGACAGCAGACATCTATGACTGCATATGGGCTAACGCCTGTGAGTGAATTCCTTGTTTTCTTCATTCATTGGTTCTGCCTGCCTGGTTGAACTCAAACTGATGGGTGGTCTACTTTTGTTATTTATTTCTGAAGCATTATGGGAGTTTATTTATTATTGGGAATCAACATTGGTGAGGTTGAAAGAATTTAGGCTTTATACTCACTCTTCACATTCTATCTTTGCCACTTGCTATCTATATAATTTTGAACAAGTTGTTTGATCTTTTGATGCCTTAGTTTCTTGAGCTATCAAATGGGGAAGAGTATATCTACAAATGGGATTGTTACTACGATTTACAAGGAAACAACATTTTTTTGTCACTGGACTATTCATTATTACAATCTCAGCATTTAGCTGAAAAATCAGTACATTGTATCTACTTCACAATCTTTTCTAAACTGATGATGCATAAAGATGTGCTTAATACATGTTAATCTCTTCTCATTCTTTATTTGAGGAGTTATGGTGGAGTAAATTATCTCTCAGATAATATTTAGTTTCTTTCCCCTAAGAAATCTTCTAGGGAGAAGTAGATTTCCCTATCTCATTAATATTGGTCCTGGCCATGTTACTTACTTGGCCAATGGGTTGTTAGAATATACAGCAGGTAGCCACTGGTCCTTTAGACTGGGCTTCTGAATGAGACAAGTAAAGCAAAGCATTTCTGGCCTAGTCTGAAGCAAAGATACTCCGGCTGACCCATAAACACACGACTAAGAATCAAAGCTTATTATTCTGTGACTTGAGTATTCAGGTAGTTTGTTACTGAACAATTGCTGACTGATGCAGAGAGCCTTAATTATGAAGATAGAATCAATATTTATAGATTTAGCATGGAAAAAAAAGTCACAACTCAATTGGGTTTATGTGCCTATTATAAATAAGATAAACAGATTAGAACAATAGTTTAGAATGATCTTTGGCCAGATTAATCCATCCACTATATAATCCATGAGTACAATTTTAGTAATAGTTTTGGCATGGTTGTAACATGTATTTAAGAGCACAAGAGTTGGTAAACATCCTCAAAGGGCACATAAATATGTCCTCAAGAAAAGTGGGAATATTTATTTATTTATTTATTTCACACCATAGCACATACTCTCCCCAATGTCCATTACCCAGCCACCTAATCCCTCCAACCCTCCTTCCCTCGAGCAATGCTCAGTTTGTTTTCTGAGAGTAAGAGTCTCTTACAGTTTGTCTCCTTCTCTGGTTTCATCTTGTTTCATTTTTCCCTCCCTTCCCCTTTGATCCTCTGTCTTATTTCTCAAATTCCTTGTTTCAGTGATATCATATCATAATTCTCTTTCTCTGATTGACTTATTTCGCTTAGCATAATACCCTCTAGTTCCAACCATGTCATTGTAAATGGCAAGATTTCGGGTTTTGTTGATGGCTGCATAGTATTCCGGTGTGTGTGTGTGCATTTATATATATATATATTCATATAATATAATTATTATCTACATCTATACCTATATCTATATCTATATCTATATCTATATCTATATCTATATCTATATCATGCATCTTCTTTATCCTTTCATCCATTGATGGACATCTAGGCTCTTTCCATAGTTTGGCTATTGTAGACATTGCTGCTATAAACATTTGGGTGCATGTGCCCCTTCAGATCACTACGTTTGTGTCTTTAGGGTAAATACCCAGTGGTATGAATGCTAAGTTGTAGGCTAGTTCTATTTTCGACTTTTTGAGGAGTCTCCATACTGTTTTCCAAGTGGCTGCACCAGCTTGCATTCCCACCAACAGTGTAGGAGGGTTCCCCTTTCACATCATCCTCACCAACATGCATCCTTACCAACAACTGTCATTTCCTGACTGGTTAAATTTAGTCATTCTGCCTGGTGTGAGGTGGGATCTTATTGTGGTTTTGATTTGTATTTCCCTGATGCTGAGTGATGTGGAGCACTTTTTCATGTTTCTGTTGGCCATCTGGATGTCTTCTTTGCAGAAATGTCTGTTCATGTCTTCTGCCCATTTCTTGATTGGATTCTTTGTTCTTTGGGGGTTGAGTTTGATAAGTTCTTTAAAGATTTTGCATACTAGCCCTTTATCTAATATGTCATATGCAAATATCTTCTACTATTCTGTTGGTTTTCTTCTGGTTTTGTTGACTATTTCCTTTGCTGTGCAAAAGGTTTTGATTTTGATGAAGTCCCAATAGTTCAATTTTGCCCTTGCTTCCCTTGCCTTTGGTGATGTTTCTAGGAAGACGTTGCTGTGGCTGAGGTAGAAGAGGTTGCTGTCTTTGTTGTCCTCAAGGATTTTGATGGATTCCTGTCTCACATTGAGGTCCTTCATCCATTTGAGTCTATTGTTGCATGTGGTGTAAGGAAATGGTCCAGTTTCATTCTTCTGCAAGGGGCTGTCCAATTTTCCCAACACCATTTGTCGAAGAGCCTGTCTTTTTTCCACTGGACATTCTTTACTTCGTTGTCGGATATTAATTGACCATAGAGTTGAGGGTCCATTTCTGGGCTCTGCATTCTGTTCCATTGATCTATGTGTCTGTTTTTGTGCCAGGACCATACTGTCTTGATGATTGTAGCTTTGTAATAGAGCTTGAAATCTGGAATTGTGATGCCACCAACTTTGGCTTTCTTTTTCAACATTCCTCTGGCTATTCAGAATCTTTTCTGGTTCCACATAAATTTTAGGATTATTTGTTCCACTTCTTTGAAAAAAAGGATGGTATTTTGATATGGATTGCATTAAATGTGTAGCTTGATTTAGGCAGCATAGACATTTTCACAATATTTGTTCTTCCAATCCATGAGCATGGAACATTTTTCCATTTCTTTGTGTCTTCCTCAATTTCTTCCCTGAGTACTTTATAGTTTTCTGAGTACAGATTCTTTGCCTCTTTGGCTAGGTTTATTCCGAGGTATCTTATGGTTTTGGGTGCAATTATAGATGGGATCAACTCCTTAATTTCTCCTCCTTCTGTCTTGCTGTTGGTGTATAGAAATGCAACTGACTTCCGTGCATTGATTTTATGTCCTGACAGTTTACTGAATTCCTGTTTGAGTTCTAGCAGTTTTGGAGTGGAGTCTCCTGGGTTTTCCATATCATCTGCAACGAGTGAGAGTTTGGCTTCTTCTTTGCCAATTTGGATGCTTTTATTTCCTTTTGTTGTCTGATTGCTGAGGCTAGGATGCCTCGTTCTATGTTGAATAGCAGTGGTGATAGTGGACATCCCTGCTGTGTTCCTGACCTCAGCGGAAAAGCTCTTAGTTTTTCCCCATTGAGAATGATATTCACTGTGGGTTTTACTGAGATGGCTTTGATGATATTGAGGTATGTACCCTCTATCCCTACACTATGAAGACTTTTTTTTTTGCAATTTTTAAAAACTTTTGATTTTTTAAAAAATTCATTTCAGTGTAACAGTATTCATTGTTTTGGCACCACACCCAGTGCTCCATGCAATACGTGCCCTCCCTAATACCCACCACCAGGCTCCCCTAACCTCCCAACCCCTGCCTCTTCAAAATCCCTCAGGTTGTTTTTCAGAGTCCATAGTCTCTCATGGTTCACCTCCCCTTCCATTTTCCCTCAACTCCCTTCTCCTCTCCATCTCCCCATATCCTCTATGTTATTTGTTATGCTCCACAAATAAGTGATACCATATGATAATTGACTCTCTCTGCTTGACTTATTTCACTCAGCATAATCTCTTCCAGTCCCGTCCATGTTGCTACAAAAGTTGGGTATTCATCCTTTCTGATGGAGGCATAATACTCCATGTGTATTTGGAACACATCTTCCTTATCCATTCATCCGTTGAAGGGCATCTTGGTTCTTTCCACAGTTTGGCGACCATGGCCATTGCTGCTATAAACATTGGGGTACAGATGGCCCTTCTTTTCACCACATCTGTATTTTGGGGGTAAATACCCAGTAGTGCAATTGCAGGGTCATAGGGAAGCTCTATTTTTAATTTCTTGAGGAATCTCCACACTGTTCTCCAAAGTGGCTGTACCAACTTGCATTCCCACCAACAGTGTAAGAGGGTTCCCCTTTCTCCACATCCTCTCCAATGCATGTTTCCTGTCTTGTTAAATTTGGCCATTCTAACTGGAGTGAGGTGGTATCTCAATGTGGTTTTAATTTGAATCTCCCTGATGGATAGTGATGATGAACATTTTTTCATGTGTCTGATAGCCATTTGTATGTCTTCATTGGAGAAGTGTCTGTTCATGTCTTCTGCCCATTTTTTGACACGATTATCTTTTTTGTATGTGTTGAGTTTGAGAAGTTCTGTATAGATCCTGGATATCAACCTTTTGTCTGTACTGTCATTTGCAAATATCTTCTCCCATTCCGTGGGTTGCTTCTTTATTTTGTTGACTGTTTCCTTTGCTGTGCAGAAGATTTTGATCTTGATGAAGTCCCAAAAGTTCATTTTCACTTTTGTTTCCTTTGCCTTTGGAGACATATGTTGAAAGAAGTTGCTGTGGCTGATATCGAAGAGGTTACTGCCTATGTTCTCCTCTAGGATTCTGATCAATGAGGTAGAAACTAGAGATACAGTAGAAGGTATCAATGAAACTCGAAGCTGTTTTTTTTTTTGAAAGAATCAATAAGATTGATAAACCATTGGCCACACTAATCCAAAAGAAAAGAGAGAAAGCTCAAATTAATAAAATTATGAATGAAAAGTCAGGAGAGATCACAACTAACACCAAGGAAGTAGAAACAATAATCAGAAGTTATTATCAACAGTTATATGCCAATAAGTTAAACAACCTAGACGAAATGGATGCATTCCTGGAAAACTATAAACTCCCAAAATTGAACCAGGAAGAAATTGATAATCTGAATAGACCAATATCTAGTAACAAGATTGAAGCAGTGATCAAAAACTTCCCAAAAAACAAAAGCCCAGGACCTGACGGATTCCCTGGGGAATTCTACCAAACTTTCAAAGAAGAAATACACCTATTCTCCTGAAGCTGTTTCAAAAAATTGAAGCAGAAGGGGCGCCTGGGTGGCTCAGTGGGTTAAAGCCTCTGCCTTCGGCTCAGGTCATGATCCCAGGACCTGGGATCGAGCCCCACATCGGGCTCTCTGCTCAGCAGGGAGCCTGCTTCCTCCTCTCTCTCTGCCTGCCTCTCTGCCTACTTGTGATCTCTATCTGTCAAATAAATAAATAAAAATATTAAAAAAAAATTGAAGCAGAAGGAAAACTTCCAGGCTCTTTTTATGAAGCCAGCATTACCCTGATCCCCAAACCAGGCAAAGACCACATGAAAAAGGAGAATTTCAGACCAATATCACTGATGAATATGGATGCTAAGATTCTCAACAAGATCCTAGCAAACAGGATCTAACAGCACATTAAAAAGATTATCCACCATGACCAGGTGGGATTCATCCCTGGGTTACAAGGATGGTTCAACATTTGCAAATCAATCAATGTGATAGAACAAATCAATAAGAGATGAGAGAAGAACCACATGGTCCTCATAATTGATGCAGAAAAAGCATTTGACAAAATCCAGCATCCGTTCCTGATTAAAACGCTTCAAAGTAAAGGGATTGATGGAACATTCCTGAACTTCATAAAATCTATCTATGAAAGACCCACAGCAAACATCATCCTCAATGGAAAAAAGCTCACAGCCTTCCCATTGAGAACAGGAACACGACAGGGATGCCCACTCTCACCACTCTTGTTCAACATAGTATTGGAAGTCCTAGCAACAGCAATCAGACAACAAAGAGAAATAAAAGGTATCCAGATTGGCAATGAAGAAGTCAAACTCTCCCTCTTCACAGATGACATGATTCTTTATATGGAAAACCCAAAAGACTCCACCCCCAAACTACTAGAACTCATACAGCAATTCAGTAACGTAGCAGGATACAAAGTCAATGTACAGAAATCAGTGGCTTTCTTATACACTACAAAATGAAAATACAGAAAGGGAAATTAGAGAATTGATTCCATTTACTATAGCACCAAGAACCATAAGATACCTGGGAATAAACCTAACCAAAGAAGTAAAGGACCTGTACTCGAGGAACTATAGAACACTCATGAAAGAAATTGAAGAAGACAAAAAAAGATGGAAGACCATTCCATGCTCTTGGATCAGAAGAATAAACATTGTTAAGATGTCTATACTGCCTAGAGCAATCTATACTCTTAATGCCATTCTGATAAAAATTCCACCGGTATTTTTCAAAGAGCTGGAGCAAATAATTCTAAAATTTGTATGGAATCGGAAGAGACCCCGAATTGCTAAGGAAATGTTGAAAAACAAAAATAAAACTGGCGGCATCACGTTACCTGATTTCTAGCTTTACTACAAAGCTGAGATCACCAAGACAGCATGGTACTGGCATAAAAACAGACACATAGACCAGTGGAGCAGAGTAGAGAGCCTAGATATGGACCCTCAACTCTATGGTCATATAATCTTCGACAAAACAGGAAAAAATATACAATGGAAAAAAGACAGTCTCTTCAATAAATGGTGCTGGGAAAATTGGACAGCTATATGTAGAAGAATAAGATTCAACCATTCTCTTACTCCGTACACAAAGATAAACTCAAAATGGATAAAAGACTTCAACGTGAGACAGGAATCCACTGTGAAGACTTTTGATCAAGAAAGGATGCTCTACTTTGTCAAATGCTTTTTCAGGATCTATTGAGAGTATCATGTGGTTCTTGTTCTTTCTTTTATTAATGTATTGTATCGCATTGATTGATTTGTGGACACTGAACCAATCTTGCAGCGCAGGAGTAAATCCTAGTTGAGGTGAGTAATCCTCTCAATGTACTGTTGGATCCTATTGGCTAGTATTTTGGTGAGAATTTTCACTTCCGTGTCCA
>PISX010021202.1:0-26660 GCA_004024625.1 Mellivora capensis
ATGTGTCTGATAGCCATTTGTATGTCTTCATTGGAGAAGTGTCTGTTCATATCTTCTGCCCATTTTTTGATATGATTATCTGTTTTGCATGTGTTGAGTTTGAGAAGTTCTTTATAGATCCTGGATATCAACCTTTTGTCTGTACTGTCATCTTGCAAATAAATCTTGTTTCTTACAACTCCTCCCTACCTCCTGGTGTCACCTCTTTCATTCACTGTGTCTTCAGAACCGGTGGGATTTATTTATCCAGTCATTGCTGCTTGTGTGTCATGGGCTGCCAAGGATGCCAGCCTCCCTTCCCAGGCCCAACTGTTCTCACCCCAGCCAAGGACCCAGATGGGTCACAGACACTTCCCAAGCATCAGGGGCCTGGAGAGAGGAGAGGAGGCAAGCCCGGGAGACTGGATGTGGGGAGACATGTCTGGCCTGGATCTCCCTGCTTACCCTCTCATCAGCTGCACCAACCTTCTGCCTTTCTCTTCTATTGTCCTACAAATCCAATGTCTTCCTAGCTTCCTTTCTCAGCTCTGCATAGTGGGCTGTCATGACCCAGGACAGAAAAGCAAAGGCCTTCATTCATCCTCAACAACAGCAAATTCTCACTGGCTATTTTCTTCTGAGACATTAACTTGAATTTGCTGGAGCTTCTCCATCTTGACCTACACTGTCCAGTAGGACTGTCACTAGCCATATGTGTAGCTATTTAAACTTAAAATAATTAAAATTAAATAAAATTAGAAGTAGTCAAGAGCTACTTATGGTTAGTGCCCACTGAACTGAACAACAGAAATCCAACGGTTCCATCCTTACAGAAAGTTCTGGTCCAGACTTGTCTCTGACTCCTAGCTCCTGATTCCCCTTTCCTCATGTTCTCATTCCTTTGTAATACTCACAAGAAAACACAATTTATTTTTGTCTAAAGTTCCTCCCTAGTCGAAGCTCCACACGTTTCTATGTAAGGGAAGTTTGTTCAAAGGTTTTCCCTACTACAAAGGGCCGCCTCTCCACCTCTGATCAGAATTACATGTCTCTGCTGGAATGCTGAAGCACTGGAGTGAATTCTCTCTGAGTTTCAGGGACAAGGAAGCAAACCAGCTCCCACGGGGGCCAGCAGACCAAGGAGGATTTCCTCCTCCAAGGAGGAATCTGAATGTTGGACCTAGGTGGGCAATCTAGAAGACTCTGGGTATAGACACTCATGATCAGAGCTGAGCTAATCAGAACCAGGCTCTTGGGCAAAGTGTGAAAGACCAAATCTAAAGATGTGCAGACTGAGAGAGATGGAAGTGAACAAGGGAGGTCAATTCTCTCATCTGAAGAGGAGACCCCTGAACTAGTTAAACAACCAGCACAGTTAATGATGAGAGGTCTCAAATCTGTGTCAGGCCAGAATGTGGAGAACAGATTGATCCAGGAATGAGATACAAGGACATGAAAGAAGGCGGGGGTAAGGGGTATAGGAGGGTGGGAGGGAGGCCTCGCCAATGAAATAACCACACTTCAGAAAAAGTTTACTCTAGAATGGAATTATTTTAAATCCATTTTTCTTTCGATCCTCAGCATAGCATAAAATGGGAGAGTTACCCTTAATTAACAATGCAGCAAGAGTTAAAATCTATGACTAGATGTAAGTGTGTGAGTGTGTGTTTGTGTATTTTAACTAGGAATAAAAGTCAAGAACTTTTTTTGTTGTTAAGCACCTGTAACGATACTTATGTTGAAAACAATGCATTGTTCTACTCAAAATGAAAGCAGTGGTGGGCACATAGTAAGTAATCAATGAGTACTTGTTGATTGATTGAAAATAAATCACAAAATAAAAATATAAATTAGAAGTCCGTGCCTCTGCTGACCACTCTTTCCCTAGACTAATGAATTGTTTATTCCACTGGCGACAGCTTCTCCTTTGGGGTTGTTAGTACAAAATTGTGTTTACTGAGGCTGGGCATGTGCTAATCAGGGTGAGAGATTGGTCTGTACCTCAACTAAAAGCAGCTACAGAGATGAGATGGCAGGCGCAAAACTTCATTTCTTTCCATTTTGTAGTGGGTTTGGACTTAACTCGTCAGTCCTGGAAACAAGGAATTCTGTGATTGGCATTTCAGTAAGTGAAGGGAAGCTGTACACTTGGGATGTGTCTTGCGCTTGAGGGGCAAAGAGAGAGGCACTTGCTGGTTAGGAATTTCAAACCAGACAGTCTGGTCTATAAGCAGGAGCTGTGAATACTTGTACTCCATGTAACTGGTGCATGACCATCATATTGCCAATAATAGCAACTATTCTAATAGGCATTTGTTGTCTTTGTTTCCAAGTGTCCATTTCTCCTTCTTCTGATGAAAGTCACCCTACAGAGTGCTTTGGAGGGAGTGAAGCTCTTCTCAACCCTAGCATTAAAGCGAAGGGCTTCACAAGAAAACTCCAGAACATAATGTCTCGAATAAAACACGAGGCTATTTCTCTCTCACATAACAACCGGAGCCAGGAAACAGGTTCTGCTCCATACCATCATCCAGGGACTTAGCCTTGCAGGGAGGATCCAGCATCTTCAATGCTTGGTTTCCAACATTGCCCCAATCTTTGCCAGTTCCACCCAGCGAGACAGAAAGGAGGCACAGAGTGCCAGTCCTGTAAGCGGCTACGTATCACTTCAAGTCATATTCCATTGGCATGAACTTGGGCGCTTAGCTATACTTGGCTGCAAGTGTGACTGGAATTTAGAGTTTCTAGCTAGGCCCCATGTGTTCCAGCCATACTCTAAGCAAAAGGTGAGCACATAACCAAGCTGAGGTAAGGAACCCTCTCCCACGAACACTCTCCCTAGAAATTTGAATCTTGAGCGAGTGGCAAAAAGATTAGAAACTGTAGGAGCCAGTCCATCGCTGCGGCAGCATCTTGAAGAGATCCTTGGCTGACATCTGCCACGTGGACTATGGAATTGCCCTAATTCTTATCTGACATTTCCACCTCTCCCCTTGACATTGCTCTAAGTACCCAGTCTGCTTCGGCTAACCAAGTTGGTGGTCACTGCTTGCAAGAAACGTACCTGCTACAGCTAGTTATCTCTTATCAACCACCTAATGTTTAATCCAAGGGCAAAGATCTCTTGCACACCAACTGGATGCCAGCCAGTGGTCTAGGCGCGGGGATACATCAAGCTCTCACTGAGCTCTACTTCACCGCTACCTCCTCTGATTTCCTATGAGCAAACCTCCTGGTTTTCAGGGCTCTCCCTTCAGGTGCTCCTCGGCCACCTGGAACCTCTGAGTCAAGCTCAGAGGAGTTTCTCACAAGGGCGAGTTTGGGGTGAGGAGATCATCAATGAGGCTTGTGCTCTTCACGGGCATCCTTGCTTTTATTTTGCCTGGTTTTTGTGGTTGCAATATATAAATTCACTGCCAGTGCATCTTGCAAGTAGGTGATGCCTGGGCAGCGATTTGTCTATTGCTCTGCAACCTCCACAACGCCACTAGCTGAAGGCATCCTTTTGGTGACAAGTTGGAATTTGCATATTTAGCGGGCATCAGTGTACTGCTTTCCCAGATGAGAATTCCATCTTCCCTCAGGCTATGATTACACACATCCAGTACCAACAAGCACATTCACAAACAGATGCCTTCATTAAGCTCTCCCCTTTACTTCATTGTCATGCAAATAGCCCAAATCAAGGAGTCTAAAAAGTGCCGGGGAGGTGACAGGAGAGCATCTTAAATAAGTAACAAGTCAGTGTTCAGGGCATTCCTTGATTAATCGGGAGTTAGAGCAGAGATTCTACTGGCTTTAGCCAATGGGAGCTTGCTGACACCAAATTATCTTTGAATACCCTCCAGTAATGTGAGAAACTCCCTCTCGCTCTTCCTGTCAATACTTTGTGGGGCTTATTTCCGCCCCCCACCCCGACTTTTCCTTGAGGACGGGAGGTAGGATAGGTGAAGGGGCGGGGCTTGGATGGAGTTGCCAGTTGCAAATATTCAAGCTAATTAGCAGAGCGCAGGGGTTTGGCCAGCGGAGAGGGTGGGGGGAGTACTGGGCTGGACCCGCGTGCTCAGTAATAGACCTCTAACAGGTTTCCACCCTAAAGATATGTGGTGGAAAGATGGCATGAATAATTCAGCGAGCATGAGGTCCTGAACCCACGTTTTCTCTCATAAAGAGGAAAGCCACGAGCCTCAGGTACCGAGTTTCAAACCTATCAGAGCTAAATCTCGCTCTTTCAGAGCTTGGTTACTAAGTGCTGTGTAGGTGTGAAAAGCCTCATTACCATGTAATTTTGTTGGGAGCAGACTTCCAAGTACCTGCTTTACTTTATATTCACATACACCAAAAAAAAAAAAAAAAAAAAAAAGAAAGAAAGAAAAAGATCAAAATGCATTTTATTTCCTAACAATAGCCAATTTGGCTATAATTATTGTGGAATACTGAATTTGAAGGCATAGCACCCAAGTGACTCCCCACGTCGCTTCCCTCCATACGCGAATATCTTCTTATTTATTGCCTTCCCCATAATGAACTTTGAGATAAACAACAGAAAAAGTAATTTGTTTTTTGACAATGCTGAACCTTTGAATAGAGAAAATCACACAGTCGAACACAGAGCGCAGTCCTGTGTGGTAAGTGGTATCCATGGCAACCAATAGATTTTATGCTAAGTCTGGCCTTTAAAAACATTTCACGTTTACCACTGAGAAAAAGATGGCCTTGATTTAAAAATGATACAACAAGTATTTCGCATGGGCATGCTTTCTGCTCTGAGCTGCAAACACAATTAAGAGGCATCTCCTCAGCACGGGATCACCTCGGTAGTAGCTATGTCATCCTTGAGGAACATCGTGGCCAGCCTGAGGAAAAGAAAGAGGTGGGGTATTTGGTATTCTGCTGCAGGGGTTGTGAAGCCAGTTGTTGGGGTTTTTTTTTGTTTTTTAATTTTTTTTTTACTTGTTCTCCTTGTATTTAACACCAGGAGTAAAAAATAGGGAGTAAAAATAGCACGTTTGCCTCTTATCTCAGTCTGTGATCATGGTGACAGTGAAAATATTATGGCCCTGCTTATCCTGGGAGTAGCTCCAATCATGCCCGCTTATTATAACTTGAAATAATGGATGGAGGAGAAATACCTACCATACCAGCTTCAGACAGAGCGACTCCAAATTAGTTTCTGTTCACATTTAGAAAGTTGGATACCAAAAATGGAATGCAGTTGTGGCAAAGAGAGGATGTCGTCTTAATGATATACATGAATAAAATGAGAAAGGACATGCCCCCTTCTTCTTTAAAAAGAAAAGAGAGAGATTTGATCAATGATGCATCAAAGGAAGGAAACATAATTAATGTCTTTGGGAAGAGTTTGTTTGGCCTAGCCATTTCTAAGTGCCTTGATAGCTCCCTTAAGATGGCATTTCTTTTTCTTTCTTATTTCTTCTTCTTCTTCTTCTTTTTTTTTTTCAAGATGAGTTGTCCTTTATTCCTCAAAATGGGATTATCTTGGTCATATTGAGAATTAGAGAAACCCCGATACACTTCCTCTGGAGGTATTTTCAGCTGGAGGGCTCTTGCAATTGACTGGTACTATGGGCTGAGTTATGTCTCCCCACAAAACCATAGTTGGAAGCCCTCACCCCCAGTAGCTCAGACTTTATTTGGAGATTGGGCCCTTAAATAAGTGATTAAGTTACAATGGGCCTGCTAGTGTGGGTCCTAATCCAATCTGACTGGTATCCTTATAAGGAAAGAGAGATCCTGAGAGACGCGTGCGCTGAGGGAAGATGATATGAGGCCATAGCGAGGGGGCAACAATCTGCAAGCCAAAGAAAGAGACCTCAGAGGAAACCCAACCTGCCCACACCTTGATCTTGGACTTCTAGCCTCTGGAACTGCGAAAAAATCAACTTCTTCCACGTGAGCCACCCAATCTGTGGCAATTTGTTACGGTAGCCCTAGCCAACCAACGCATCTGGGGTGGGAGTGAGGCATTCTTTCATGGGAAAAACAGCTTTTCAAAACGTGTGCTAGTCAATATATTGGGGAAGGAGGTCAGGATGAAGAATGCCTCAGTTGTCCTACCTTCCCTGAAGTGTGGGGGATTTCTGGGGAACAGGGATGTCGACTTCATAAACATGTCTATCTCCTCTGACTCAACCATCCATATTTGTCAATGGCAAACAAGAAGATTTTGTGACACCTCACAATTGGCTTTAATGAATCAAGGATACTTTCTGAGTCTACATTTTAGAAATGTAGATTTGTAAATAAAATGTAAATTATCTACATTTTATAAAAACAAAAGCTTACACTTCTTTCATATTGCCAAATATCTGAGAAGTGACATGGCCCCAGGAGGGTGGTGAGGCCTGAAAGGAATGTGTGTGCAAGGAGGGAGGAGGCTAGAGGACTGCTGTACTTTGTTCCTAACATTCATAAGCTTTGCTTGATGGCTGGGCCTCAGGCCCAGGACCACACATCAGCCACCTGCCCAAAGGCATGGGTCATTCATCTTTCTGAGATAATTTTCTTCTTTCAGTCCACAGAGAGCTCTGGGCTATCTTTGGCCAAGGAAAGAATGTTGACTGTTTCACATACTGAAACATAAATCACTCTCTCTAGGCCTTGTTAACTTTTACTTATAAACTGTTTTAATGTAGAACTGTCAGGACCCTGTGAAAATAATGGGTGGTGACAGGTTTAGGATTAAAGTCTTCTCAGGTAGTTAGGATGGTGAGTTAGGTTATAAATTGCTTTGAAAGAGCTGAGGCATGGACTATGAGCTTCATATGCTTACTCAAAATGGACACCAATGAGGCAGTTGGGACAAGCATATAGCTAGTAATTCATCTTAATTATTTGTCAGCAAAGCCATCATAATAAGAGATGTCTTTCATTTTGATTAAAATGACCCTTGGTAATCTCTAAAGGGTCTTGTCTGAAAAGCATCATTGAAAAAGAGAAGTTGGAGTCTTCTGGGGCTTGGGATTTTATGCCTCAAGCAAAGAGCCTGAATCAGAAAAAATATACCAATGGATGTGAAGTTATAGCTCAAGTGTCCAATTATAGACACATCCATAATTCTCTCACATGACCTCATTTGCTTCAGTGCCAGGGCATCAGTGGGCTCATAATTTCTCTTAAAACATATCATGTCTCAGGGCTTACTGGATAGGGATGGCTGTTTATTCACAGAGGCATAGCTTTGAGGAAGGACAAGGACCTGTCATTATACCCCACAGAGGAGGTACGTAATATAGAAGTTCAATGAGTAGACAAAGCAAACAGCAGCCATCTCTAGCCACAGTGAAGCAAATAGCTTTCCTGGGGGACTAAAAAGTACATATGGATGTCCATCAGGTGAATGAAACTTGAATGACGATCTAGGCAAGAACCAGATTGAGCACTGGGTGGGGAAAGAAAAACAGATGGACACGCTTTAGAACTCAGGCCTGCGAGTCTGATGATTCCATTCCTCCTGACAGGAATTTCTCAGGGCTTGAGGAAACTACCGGAGCACAATGGTCACACAGAGTCATCCCCGAGAGGTCAGACTATCAGAATCTTTTATTCATTAATTCACTAATTCATTCATTCATTTAACAAATAGTTACTGTATGCCTACTATGTACCAAAACTATATTCCAGGGCCTGGGTACTTCTATGAACAAAACTGGTCAAAACCTATCTTCTCATGGAATTCATATTCTAGGGGAGTCCGTTATGCTGCATCAAGCCTCATTTACCAAATGGGATAAGGACTACTTACTGGTTTGTTCCTTAAGACAAGAGTTGCTTGGGAAGGACAGCCTCAGGCAGCTGGGAAAATACTTGCCAGGTTGCTTCCTCCGAATCACACATCCTCTCTGGCCAATG
This sequence comes from Mellivora capensis, assembly GCA_004024625.1. NCBI lineage: Eukaryota > Metazoa > Chordata > Mammalia > Carnivora > Mustelidae > Mellivora > Mellivora capensis. The sequence goes on from PISX010021202.1 coordinate 7,852, forward strand.
CTTCTGGGTGGAGAAGACTTTCCACATCTTGGAGAAGCTCTCCAATTCAATAATAATTCATTAAGATGTTTCTAACTCTTAAAACATGTAAATATAGCTACAAACTGCATTACAGAGTTTCAGAGAACCATCTGCTAGAATTTAATTTGCTTCTTAGGACTGAGAAGATTATAAATCATGCAATAACACATCTAGGAACATTCTTTCCTCCATATATTCAGCTTTAAAAAATCATGTGTAGTAGCATCGATTTACTTTACCCTTCCCCAGAACCTCTCATTGTTGGACAGAAACAAAATGGAATCTCATCAATATGGTGTATTTACTAGTATGATTTACTATATACAAATGTAAAGTAATTTGAAATACTTTTCTGTAGGAAATTTTAGCAGTGTTTTTCCTCTATTAAGTTTATAAGACTATGTCCATATCACCATATCATTCCAAAGAGTCATTGGCAAACTCTCAGACTTACCAGTTGAAGGATCTACAGCATGAACATCTAAGGCTCATGGATAAAATTATGCAGGAAAGATAAGATTTCCAGCCCACTATCCTTAGGAAGTGTACTTAACTTTGTACCTCTAATAATCGAATCCTCTGTTTATAAACATTTGTGAGCACCTGTATGGTGCCAAGCCCAGTTCCCTCAATTTAGTGGAGGAGAAAGATGTGAACACAAAATTCCATAAAATTGGATATGGTGTGAAGAACTGTATTTCAAGGTACCACGGATGCACAAAGGTGGAAGCCCTTGACTCTGCTTGGTACATGCTTCCCAGAGGAAAGGACATTTGCGCTTCCTTGAGGAATTCCCAGAAGCTGCAAATAGCATATGTAAAAGTCAGAGGAGAAAAAAAGAGCATGGAACATTCTGGCAACTGCAAGTGCATCAGCAAGGATAGAGCCCAGGGTCCATGAGAGAGTGAAAAAAGATGAAGCTGGAAATACTGACCAAAGCCAGGTCATAGTATATCTTTTCAACTCTACTCAGGGATTTGGACTTGATTTTAAAAATAAATAGCCTTTGCAGGAAGGGTACTTTTTCTGACTTCCCAGCAAATGCTCACTCCATCATTTCTGAAATAATGGGATTTCCAAGATGGTGCACTCTGTGCCCATGACAAAGAGGGAAGTTAATGTATTCATCTAAGGTTCAACCCTTGTCCTTGGCTTTATGGATCCATGCCTTTGGGCTTTGACTTGGAAAACTAGTGTAGTGATCTAGGAAAGAAGGGGCCCTAACATGGAAAAGGATAGTAGTCCCAAATGAGAAGCTTGAAATCCAAAGTCTGGGAAGGGCAGATCAATATCTTTCTGACCTCAGAGCCCTGAGGTTTCTACATCTGAGGCCCATTGGCCCAGACCATATCTCTTAGGGAGAGACTAAAGTAGGCAAGAGGGAGCGGACTGACAGCCAACTCTGTCAGTTTTTTCTCTGGTTTTTCTATTTCTCTCTGCCCCTTGGCACTTTCAAAAAAAAAATCATATAAAGAATAATGTCCAGGAAATATTTTTCTTTAGATCTTGCCCAAACTACTTTCAGATGTGATGAGATGGCATTCTGCTTTATTTAACAAGCCTGGAAATGAGGAGTAAATGAGTCGATATGATTAGAGAATTTTGAAACCCTTTCTTTAAATGGCACTCATTTGTTTTATAGTCTGGATGGGATGAAATTTAGCAAATCATACTTGCCTTTCATTGTGGAGAAGATTGGAATCTGTTGACTGAACATTTCTACTTGGACTCTCATAGTTTTACCCCAAGCATCCATCAATTGCTCTGGGTCTTTTAAGTTTTCCTTTCACTGCCATTTGCTGATTTCCACCATGAAGATATTTTAGCTAACTAACACTTTGGTGGAGAGAGAAGGTGTTGGTGGATTGGGAAGAGCCCTGTCAATGCGCCCTATTCCATTCTGAGCTCTGACAATCTCTTGATTTGTAGGGTGGGACAAAGCACTTAACCTCTGTGCCTCCAAAAGCAAATGATAAATTTTGCCCCATTTACACTGTTTATTAACAGATGGGAGTTGCACATGATTAACTGCTCTGTTCCTTCATTTCTTTGACCTTAAGAAGCCAGCCTCGCGCAAGGGGTTGCTATGCAGTGTTGTGTAGCATGCAGAGCCTCAGAGGAGGTGAGCAGCAAATGTTTGATGATGATAATGATGATGATGAAACTCATTTGACTTCTCAGCAAATGCCAAACTCCCTGCAGGATAACACACGTGGGAGCTAAGCCCTATCTACTTTGGAGTGCTGGAGGAAGCTGTGTAAAGCAGAAAATGAAAGTGGGGCCTCACCAAAGCTGAACATACCCTACTCAACCATAGCAGAGTCACTGATAATAACTAAATTGGTTCAGAACCAAATGGCAGGTCAGATCTTTGATGAATTACTAGAGATTAAATCAGCTAAGTGCTGTTGACACTTGGCTACTAAACCCAATGGGGATTCTTTGGCCTGGGAAAACACTCATCATCAGTCTCTTGGCAGTTGAGGAGAGAAGCAATGAAGTCACAGAGAGCCTAGCCTTCCATTTTCCATTCACTTTATGAATCTGTTTGTCAGGTTGCTCTCAAAGTCTTCTGCATAACAGCAAAGGGTACTTCTTTATCCCCAGATGAACTATAATTCTCTCTTGCGTTTGCGTGTGTATCTGAATCCATACAAAGTTGCAGAAAAAGATTTAGAGCTTTCTCTAAGCTCTTATTTCTAAAATGTATTCCATAGAATACTAGACTAGTTTCCAAGATACTCTTCAAGTTAGAATTCTTTCATCAAGTAAGTTTGGGAAATGTTTCCAAAACATGTGTCCTAAGTGCTAAGGATATGGTGATGAACAAGTCATTCAATGCCTGAACTCTCTTGAATCATGGAATGAGGTAAGTTCAGTAGAAAGGTAGAGATAGATCATAGAAAGTCTTATAAACCATGCTAAGAACTTTGGCTGTTGTGATTAGAACAGGTAGTCACTGGCAGGTTTTAATCAGCTTTTATCCAGTACATCATGGAATATTAAAGTCCCTGGGAAATTCTGAGAGGAAGAAAGCTGTAAAGTTTCCTTTTACCCTATTATTACAGTTTATATGACTCATAGTACTTACTAAAACATTGAAGAACACAATTTTGAACTTAAGAGGAGAATTGTTTTTGCCCAATTTTGATGTCCTTGCTCATTGTGCCTGTTTAACACTGAGATGCTGTTCCTGACCCAGGACTTTCACTGCCAGATTGTTCTAATTTTGAACTTTGGCTACTTCTATGCCTTTTTCCACTCCTCTGTTCACAATGCTGAGTTATTGTTGTGTGAATACATTTATTTCTTCCATTGTACTAGTGTAGGTGAGCTGCTGTAATTAATAGATGTAGAAAATGGATAATGGCTCAAATATCATAGAAATAGAGTTCTTGTTGATATAATAACCATACAGGGCAGGTGAATAAGTCAGTAGTTATCCTTCCACCATACAGCTCCACAGAGTCATTCAGGGACCCAGAGTGATGGAAGTTTTGCCATTTTCAACACATGGTTTCAAAGGTATCCCTGGGATTCACCTTTATTCTGCCCAGACAGTAGAGGAAGATAGCAAGAAGAAGCATATGTATGCATGTGTGAGGGAATGGGGGAGTCATGGGACAGGGTTGGAAAACATCCAACAGTTCTGCTCACATTTGGAACTAGAAATTGTCACATGGCCCTAGCTGGTGCAAGGAAGTTCCTGGTTGTGCAGTTACCTCCCAATGACATCCGATACTGTGGGTGGGTTGCATGAAGTGTACTGAACAGCTACTCATTTCTGCTACACACCTACCATACTACTATGGTATGAAAGAAGGACTTTGAAAGAAGGACTATAAGTTTTAATACATTCATATTTGTCAGTTTCATAAGTATATCATGGTTCTGGCATAAAACATATGTCCAATGAATGTTGTTTGAATTAAGCAATAGCACACCCAAAACTTAAGTATCTGGACCAGGAGGATGGAAAGAGTTGAGGAGCCGTCAGGAAGCAGAATAAGGTAGGTGTCATCGTATTTCAGTCCCAAAGAGATAAACATTTGCAGAAAAAGTGGTTGAATTTGAAGTTTAATTTCTCCCATGATTTATCTAAAGGGAGCCTTAAGCAAAGCTGAGGCAAATTTAAAGACAGGCATGAGATTTTCAGAGGCTTATCTACAAGTAAGGAAAGTTCCTTCTACATTTCTTCTTTCTGCTTTTGGCCTGGAACCTCTCACAAAGCAGCCTGAAATGCTGTCAGACATCTTCTGGGTCATAAATCAGACAGAGGCATGGTAAACACTAAATCAATAGAGTTTCTAATTTTTGAAAAAGTGGGAAGGTGCTTATATAACCCTGCTGGGGAAAGGGAAGGCCATTGGCAGCTTGCCTTGTTTATCCTGAATCAAATTCACATTTGGAGGCCTCTCCACTCCCTGGAAGCCCTTTTGCTCAGGTGGCACTGGGGAAAATGCTGAAATCTGCAGTTCTTGGACATCCTATTTCCCCATATTATCTTGTTCTAACCATACTTCATTTTGCAATTGGAACTGACTGAAGAGAGGTGTTTACAGTGTTGCACATTGTCGCACTGCTAACATTTTCTCTTCTGTAGGAGTAAGAAGAGGTGGGAGCTGGAACAGAATGAACATTTATCATCTGGGACACCTTCCTTCCCAAATGTGATCATCATACCTCTTCAGAGAAAGAAAGAATTTTGGATGCTTATTTTGTATTATCCAGAAGTTTTCAATCCTCAGCCCCCAACATCCCCATGGGATGATCTCAAAGCAAAGAACATCCAAGTAGAAACAGCCTCTACTTCAGCCCTCTAAGCTGCTCTGCCCCCCCTCATTTGTTACCTACATCCAAAGATAGCCAAATGCTCTTGGTTTTCTTTATCAGAAAAGTGGGGTGGAAATGTGTTATTCTTCTGAGCAAAACCAAGGTGGGGAGGGGCACCAGCAGTTTAATACACCACATACAAGGTCTGTTGTTGAACCAGTCTGGCAAATTTCAACAGAGCTAGATATTAAAACTGCCCTTCACGGACCAGGGAGAGTTAAATGGGAGAGAGATAAAAAGATGTGACATAAATGATCAAAGTAATAAAACTCACTGCTCAATTAGTCACTCAGAAAGGCAGGAGGCGGAGGGGATTGGTGGTTGAGGAAATGTATATTTGCTCTGTGGGGATCATATTCATTTCCCAGTGTCACCCAACTTGCCTGGCTCAGCCGTAGAATTCAGGCTGGTTGTGAGTTTTATATGAAGTCCACCTACCTCACCCCCTCCTCTTCTGTTTCCTTAAAACATTAGCCAGTTAAACCAAGGATATCCATCATCCTATGCAAATCATGCCTCTCTGTTTTGATGGTAGTAGGAGAAAACAGCATTGCCTGTACTCCAACTATTGCTGGTAATTTGGGTTTCTTCCATTTTCCCAAGCTACCATTATAGGACACACTAAAAGCAAAAATTCTTTAAGATCCATCTGGCAACTTCTAGACACCTAGAAGTAGATACGTTTTTACAGGCTTAACGCTCTAAGCAAGTCCTGATATTAGGCATTTCTGACAGCAGCTCCTAGCCTGACCTCAGAAGGTGTTCTAGGAAATCCAGAACTAGGGCAAAATTAGCTATGCCCCAGAAGATCTGGTCTGTCATCGAAAAGAGCAATTTGTATTTTTTAATTTTTCCAATCTGGTCTAAATTAGCCTTAGTACTGCCAAGGTCTAACTACCTAATGAGAACAATTATTTCTGGATTTCAATTAAATTGAATTAAAGAAGTATTTTATTTGCTTTTATTTGTAATTTTTTCATTATGAAAGTAACATGGCCACATTATTGAGAATATGAAAAATATATTAGAAAAAAAGACTCTCATAATCCCTTGCCCTAACAAGACCACTGTATCAATCTTGGTGCAACAGAATAATATTTAAGGAGCATCTGCAATGGTAGATGCAGTGTGCTGGAACAAGCAATTACACCGCAAAAGCATAAACTAAGAGGTTTGCAGGCTAGCTGGGAAGGCTGTGTGTGCACATATTACTCAAGTAATAGAATGGTACAGTGTATGGTAGGATCTAAATGACTGGTACAGGCCTTAGAGGGAAGAAACAAATAAGGGTGAGCAGTCAGGGAGAGCTCCACCAAGGGCATGGGGAAAATGAGTAGTACTTTAAAGGATGGACAGATATGGTAGGGAGAGAGGCTGCTAGATCATCCAGGCAGGGGAATAGGGATGGTAGAGCCCAGCCAGAACTAGGAAATGAATCTAGTGTGTTTGTAAAAATAACGAATTTTGACTGAAGGATTTAAATGGGGGAAATGCAGGTGTTAAGATTGTAATAGAGCCTGGAAAATTCTTGTGAGAAGGGGTCATGTTATCCTGCTCACAAACACAGGGTGCCACATAGTACGCACTTAATAAATTGTTGTCCTGTTATACACTGATACATCTTCAGATCCACACAGTGCCCGGAATAAAGGAAATGTTCAATTAATATTTTTTGACTAATTAAATCAAAGGATGGGGTCAGGTTATAGAAGGTCTCCCTCAAATTCTAGGATAATGAGAGTCCTCCTATTGGGCTTTTTGAGTTAGAATGGAGGGAGAGACAGAATGAGACTAGCAGTCCAAGAAGGTGATGTGGTAATAGACTGCATGAAGCGGGGAGCTTAGAGGAAGGAAGAGCAAGGTGGAAATTATTATAATAATCAAGGAGAGAAGAAGATGGGAGGCTGGCGGAAGTAGTAGCAGGGGAAATGGAAAAGAATGGAAAGAGATGAAGGAAGAAGAAGCCTGAAGAAAAAGTGGGTTTTGGAGGGAATGGTCTTGAAGAAGGCAAAGTCAAAGCTCTCTCAACAGCCTTGAACTTGGAAATCTGGAAGGAATCAGTGAAGGAAACTGGGCAGTTAAATATGGGTTCTCTTAGCAGGGAAAGGATATATTCCATTTTGAACTTATTGGGTTCAAAGTGATGTTAGAACACCGAGACCAAAACACTGGGCCACAGGACTGTGATTAGGCTGATTTTAGTGGCACTCTCTAAACCAATAACCTTCAAACATTTTTCAACATATACTCTTGACAGCAAAAATATCTTTGCCGTTATTCATTATTATTTATTATTACATTATGTTCATATATTATTCTGCTACTTATTTTATATGTTACAAACTATACATAAAATTGAAATTAAAAATTAAAAAAGGATAAAGATGAACAAGACATTATGTTAAAACATTTTGCTAACATAATGACCTCATTTGATTATCTACTGCTAATAGTCCAAAGAGCAGTAAACTCTAAGTGTGAAGTTTATTGTGAGTGGCAGTGAATATGAATTCATATTTCAGATATAATTTTTATTTTTCATTAATTTTTAAATTTTAACTCTGGTATAGTTAATATACAGTGTTATATTAGTTTCAAGTGCACAATGTAGCGATTCAACACTTCTGCACTTTATTTGGTGCTCGCTACAATAAGAGCACTCTCAATCCCCATCACCTATTTCATCCATTCTCCACACCCACCTCCCCTTTGGTAACCATCAGTTTGTTCTCTATAGTTAAGAGTCTGTTTCTTGGTTTGTCTCTTTCTCTTTTTTCCCCTTTGTTCCTTGTTTTATTTCTTAAATTGTACATATGAGTGAAATCATATTGGATTTGTCTTTCTCTGATTTTTTTCACTTTGCATTATTCTTTCTAGCTCCATCCATGTTGTTACAAATGACAAGATTTCATTCTTCTTTTATAGCTGAATAATATTCTATTGCATATATGCACCATATCTTCCTTATCCATTCATCTATTGATGGACATTTGGGCTGCTTCCATAATTTGGCTATCATACTGCAATAAATATAAGGGTGCATATCCCTCTGAATTGGTGTTTTTATATATTTTGGATAAATACCCAGTAGTACAATTACTGCATCATAAAGCAATCTTATTTTTAGCTTTTTGAGGAACCTCCATACTGTCTTCCACAGTGGTGGCACCAGTTTGCATTCTCACCAACAGTGCAAGAGGGCTCTTTTTTCTCCACATCCTTGCCAACACTTGCTTTTTGTGTTTTTGATTTTAGCCCTTCTGTCAGGTGTGAGGTGATACCTCATTGTGATTTTGATTTGCATTTCCCTGATGGCGAGGAATATTGAGCATCTTTTTATGTGTCTGTTGGTCATCTGGATATCATCATTGGAGAAATGTCTGTTCATGTATTCTGCCCGTTTTTTAAATTGTATTATTTACTTTGAGGGTGTTGAGTTGTCTCAGTTCTTTATATATTTTGGATACTAACCCTTTATCAGATATGCCATTTGCAAATATATTCTCCCATTCAGTGGGCTGCCTTTTAGTTTTGTTGATTATTTCCTTCACTGTGCAGAAGCTTTTTATTTTGATATATCCCCAATAGTTTATTTTTGCTTTTATTCCCTCTGCCTCAGGAGACATATCTAGAAAAATGTTGCTACCGCTAATGTCAGAGAAATTACTCCCTGTGCTCTCTCCTAGGATTTTTATGGTTTTAGGTCTCATATTTAGATGTTTAATCCATTTTTAGTTTATTTTTGTGTATGGTGTTAGAAAGTGGTCCAGTTTCATTCTTTTCCATGTTGCTGTCCATTTTCCCAAAACCATTTGTTGAAGAGACTATCTTCTTCCCATTGCATATTCTTTTCTCTTTCATCAATATATATAATTGTGGGGTTACTTCTGGGTTTTCTATTCTGTTTCATTTATCCATGTGCCTATTTTGGGCCAGGAGCCTACTGATTTTATTACTATAGCTTTGTAATATAACTTGCAGTCTGAAATTAAGATACCTCCAGTTTCGTTATGAATAATTTTAAATATACTTTTTAATAATTTTAAAACATTCTGTTTAGTTTCTGGGCAGATCTTATTCTATTTTATTTATATACTTTTTAATTTTTAAGAATTATTATTATTTTTTTTACCTTGCATGTGGTGATAGAAAGCTTGTATCTGTCTAGAGGGTCAGCTCTGCTGTTTTCTTATTGTTTGGTTGTGTTTGTATTCTTAGTAGGGTGAAGGCATGTCACAGTTTGCTTTGCTTAGGACATTCTCAGTTCGCACCAATTTTCTGGCATAAAGATTCAAAGTACTTCCTTTACTCTCTAAAGTATCCTTCTTTGGATGATAAATTGGAAAATCACCCTATTAGTATTATCTTCAATGTATTGTTTTGTTGCTGGAAATATTTTAAGCCACTTGTCCATCTTGGGCAGGCTAGTTTGGTTAAAAGTGAATGTTATGATCCATAAATCCACTTCATGTGCATGTGTAAAGGTATATGCTGCAACTGCTTTCAGTAAGTGCTGGAACCACCATTAATCTCTCCTCATGTAGGCATTGATTCAGCCCTCAAGGACCACTGTGTACCTCAGATGACCCATGACTGACTTGTAGACTTATAGACTTGTAGACTGAGTGAAGAATCACTGCCCACAGAAATGCAAATTACTAACAAAGCTTAATTTCTCCCTTAGTTTTTGCATAAAAAATAGTTAAATCTTTGTTAGAACATTCACTTTAGTGAATTGCCATGTGTCCCCAGTGGGAATATCCATGCTACTTTGGGATTTTGAAGGGTCTGCCTTATTCCTATCTCTGTTCCCAAAACCTGACACTGTAACTGACACATAGGAGGTGTTCAGGGTGTTCAAGGAATAATGGATTAATGAATTCAATACTTGAATGAATAAATGAATGAATGACATTCAGGTGAAATGCAGACCTGGAAGTGGTGAAGAGAAACTGACATCTATTGAGAGCTTTCATGAACTCAATGCTTTCTTTCTTTTTTTCTTCTTTCCAGGTTTTTATTTAAGTTACAGTTAGTTAACATACAGTGTCATATTAGTTGCAGGTATAGAATCTAGTGACCCAAAACTTCCCTACAACACCCTGTGCTCATCGAAACAAGTGTGTTCTTCAATCCCCATCACCTTTTAGCCCATCCCCACACCCACCTCCCCCCACCCACCTCTATAAACTATAGAAAATACAGTTTATTCTCTATAGTTTATTCTCTATAGTTAAGAGTCTGTTTCTTGGTTTGCCTGTCTTTTTTTTTTAATTCCCACGATCATTTGTTTTGTTTCTTAAACTCCAGATATGAGTGAAATCTTATAGTATTTGTCTTTCTGTGACTAACTTATTTAGCTTAGCAAAATGCTCTCTAGCTCCATCCACATTGTTGCAAAGGGCAAGATTTCATTCTTTTTTATGGCTGAATAATATCCCATTGTGTATGTATACCACATCTTCTTTATCCATTCATCAGTCAGTGGACATTTGAACTCAACACTTTCACTAATGCTTTCATTCAAGAATGCTTTATTATCCCATTCTTGCAGATGAAACTGAAGTTCTGAGGAATTACATAGTTTGTTCAATGTTAGTCTGCCTGACTTCAAACCCATATTCTTGCCAGGCATTGGGAGCACAGAGGCAATATTCACAGGCATAAAAATCAATGAGCTCTTCAATGAAGAGAATGTAAAGTCAAAGAAGAAAAGGGCCCATGGTTGAGTTTGGGAAATCACAGGCAGGTAAGGACCAGAAAGAGAAGGAGTGGAGAAGTGTGAGGGAAACCAGGAAAAGTGCTGGGTGATGACCTCTGCAACAGGAGAGAGAATTTCCTTAGGAAAGGAAAGCTGACACACTCAAGACTTGCCACAGACCAAAGAAATGGGAGCTGTAGGAAGAGTGACTAGTGACCTCTGAGTCTGTATTGTAATTAAACTGTAGGAATAAAGGCCACACTGTACAGAGTTCACAGAAAGAGGGACTGATGAAGAAATACATATAGAAGCCCACACTCATTTGGGAAGTTTCTCACTGAAAGGAAATTGAAGGCCAGGAGGACCAGACAACATTTTCACAAGTCACAGGAAATTTGTGTGTTTGTAAAGATGTAGCAGAAATGATTGGTGTTCAATGAATAGTCCATATACTCTCCCACATTTTCCAGCCTTCTTTGCAAGAGCTTGGAGCTGTGTGATTATTTCTGGCTGGGGATTATAAGCAGGGGTGACATGACACTTATAGTGGAGGTTATTACCTGATGAGCCTTCTCCATCATTCTTTCACCAACTTGGTGTTCCTGAATGTCACATTCCAGAGAGCATCACTTCAGAATGAAGAAGGCCCACCCAACCCTTACTGGACTTTGTGAAATTGAGACATAAGTCTTCGCTGTGTTGAGCCACTGAAATTTGGGGTATTGTCTGATAAAACAACTTGTGTCAATTATTCTAAGAAGGAGAGAATGGGATGAGAGGCAAAGGGTAAGTCTGGGAGCAGCACTTTTTGGGATTCAGGAAAGAATGGGGTTTTGAAAAGAGAACACTTCTTCCCTTGGAAGTGGAAGAAGGTCTGAGAGGACAGGAGTCAAGGTCAAGGATGAGGGCTTCCTTTGGCTGATCCAATCTCCTTGGCAAGCAGAAGGTGAGCAGTTAACCACTGAAGCCTCTGGGTGCTTGTGGGCTTGGGACTGGAGGAGAGACTGCAAAATCTGAAACAATTGCCCTCCTCCCTGTGCTAGCTAACTAGAAAATCAAAGAGGAATCATTAAAGTGACTGCTTACCTAGAACCCAGCTAAGGTTGGATTTCTCCACAAGAAAACTTTATAGGGCCACAAAATGTTCAGAGGAGAAGACCTAAAATGATCAAGGAAATGTGATTCTTGATGGAAGAGAAGCTAAAAGGATTGGCACTCTCAGCCTAGAAGCATAGTCTGAACAAGACATGCTCAAAGCATTTCTATCATGAAGGGGACCGAGGAAGAGGAGGAAACTTGCACAACCAGACAAAGGAGCACATCCTGAAATCTGAAAGACATAGTGTTAAGACCAAGAACCACAGTACTACTTTCTACAGCAGGTTCATTATCGGCATAAGGAATGGCATATATGTAAATATAAATATAACAGGAAACTGACTTCTGAGACTGGATTTCCAAAAATGTACACAAACATTAAATATAAATAAACAAGAGTTTTGCATGGTCTAAGGCAGAGTGGAAATTGAATGTGGTTTTAAGACTCAGAGACCTGGTTTTAAATTCTCTGACTAGTTGTTTTCCAGCATTCATTCAGCAAATATTTATTGAACACCTACTATGTTCCAGCACTGAGCTACCCAACAGATTCTAGTTAGCAAACTAAGATGTCCATGGTCCCTGCCCTCATGGGCTTTACAGCCTAGTGGATAAGGCAGATATCAAATAAAAGATTGCAGAAATAATTATTTAAATTAAATTGTGATAAATTCCTCCAAGAGCAGGTCCAAAGTGCTGGGAGAGTAGCTGGAGGGACTAGACCAATCTGAGGGGAGAGGAGGAAGACTTCCTCCAAGGAATGTCATGAGATCTGAAATTTATGCAATCAATAACAATTAGCAAAGGAAGAGGGCGGAGAGGAGAGTTCCTGGCAGAAGTGAAGGCTCTGAGGCCAAAGAGCCTTACCCTCTCTGAGCCTTAGCTTTCTTGTCTGTAGTAAACGTCAGTGGTGACTCATACCAGGCCATTACACACCTCCTCTAGCTGCCGTGAAGGTTAGCTGTCAATAGCTCAGAGCTACTCCCTCTTTAGAGAATTTGTTCTCTACCAACAGAGCTACCTCACCTGGAAACTCCCAGAAGGTTATGATACCCCTATCTGACCCTCACTCTGTGCAGGTGGGCAGGGATGAGTGCAGCCCACAGCTGGACTGATGATACAGGTAACAGACAGATGGCCTCTCCCTCAGCGTGATCTGTTCTTCACACCCCAGAGCACTGGCAGAATCTGGCTGAGTCTGGACTTTAATGAATACCACGTCTTTGCCTCACTTCTTCTCCCACCTTACCCTATGGCCCTCACTTCTTCACTCCCTCCGTAATCCTTTACAGGAGAATCTCCAACTCAGCCTCTGCTTCCGGGAAGGCAAGCAGAATGGGTACCTTCACTGAAATAATGGATGTCAAGACCTTGAGCCCTGTTGTGATAGCCAAGCAGCAGAGGAGCACTCAGCTGGTATAGTGCTGGTATGGGGAGCACCCCCTCAGATTTCCTCTCCTCCAGATATTTGGAGACCTTGTTCTGTGCTAGGACATTAACCACATGGTTTCCAACGTACATTCCCATCCTTTGTCTGATTTGACCCTCAAAACAACCCCATAAGTAGGAAGGAGCAGGTGTTCTTCCACGCTCCATGCTCCAGAGGAGAAAAATAAGAGAGGGGTAAAGCGACCTGCTCAGAGCTGCGACCCTGCTCCCCAGGCTCTTCCACCTCCCCATAGCTGCAGGCCCACCATTGACAGGTGCCCTCAGAAAGGCCGCTCACAGAGCAAGATGGAGGACTTGCCTAACTTGATATGGCATTTTTATGCTCTTGTGGGTTTGCTTTCATAATTGTTGCTAATTTGACCTTGAGGGCAAACATGTTAATCATGTGAGTGCACACAGCACTTTCCAGAAAGCATATCCGTGTTTCCTTTTTTTTTCCAACCTAATTCATACATGCTGCTTTCCTTTGACTACTGAAAATTTCCCCCCTTCTTCGAATGCAAAAAGCAGAAAATCTTTTTGGGTTCAGCTGGTGTGTAAAAATCTAAAGAAGAAAAGCAATGAAAGGGTTTGGGTATCATCTCAGTGAGGGAATTAAGGAGGTATTAAGGAGCCATGGCCTCTTAGGTAAGTTTGCTGAAAGGGGCTGAATGATTTCAGGGAAGGAGTCCCACCCACCCTCTGCCCTGGTGAGTCCCGAATAAGAGGGCATAGTAACCTTGTGAGTCACCTGTCTGGTCCTGACATTCTATAGGCAGAATAAAGAATGCTTTGGCATTTGTGTGATAGCCTCTGGATTTTTCTTTTCCTGCCTCCAAGTGCACAGAAACAGGACTTCCATTTCTTGAGAGTTAATTTCCTTCAGCAGCTTACTCTCCATCTGAAGTCACAATCCTCTTTGAGGAAGCAATTGGTTATTGTGTAAGGGATTTTGAAGTTACATACTAAGGATTATGACTCTATTTGGTGGGTAAGAAGAAATGTCAGGAGAACTCTGAAGCATCAAATACCCAGTTTTGATGAAAATGTTCCTACTGGAGATGAACAAGAGAGGGAACGGTAAAATCTATGAGGTTGTCATGGGCGGCAGGAGAATTGTTAATGAGAATGTTATCCGAAGACGGCCCATCATTTTATCCATGGAGCCTTGCAGTGTGTGTCGGCCCCGGGTGATCACTGAGCTTTACTGGTGTCAGGAAACTCTTTGTTCCCACTATTTGTATCCCATTACTCTTCCCATAAACTTAAACCTTGCCTTGCCTACATCAGAGGCTGCAGTGAAGTGAGTGAAGGTGCTTTGTCAGAAAGTTACTTCCTATCTGCAAGGAGACCTTCTCATCCTTGGGGAGCAACACTCTTGCCGCACAAAACAGAAAGCCCCCAACAGGTGTCCCTTCCATGCTCCCAAGTGGGGGCGTCTTGACCCAGCTCTCTACCAGCACATTTGTTCTGAAACACGTTCGCAAGCCTAACCGAAATAACACTCATGAAATATTAACTTTGAAAATTTAACCTTGGATGCAAAGAGGTGGATGATTGCAAATCTCCTGATGTTGATCATGCACGGTCTTTCACTGCTGTTTAATTTTTTATGGAAGTTGTATATTTGCAACCAGAACACGCCGGCCTGAGACAGGGACAGTTAACTTCCGCCTCGAGGGATTGCTCCACACCTGGACAGGGACCTGCCCAGAGCTGTGCTCATGTTCACCCCCCGGGAGGGAGGGTGGGAAGTTTTCGCATTTGGCTCTCTGAGTTGATTCACTCTGCAAGGTAGTGCGTGCGAGACCCCCTTTTCTTCCGGCTCAACACAAATTCCAGCCAAAAGTCATTTCAACGATCCTCCTTGCTTTGGTTTGGAAATGATCCCGAAGAGAAAGAACTCCAGCTACGTGCCCTGCAACTGCGTGTCTCCACCAGACCAGAAGATGTTGCACAGCTGATAACGGGACAGACCCTGAAGCCCGGAAATCTATGTCACTTCTACTTAGGTCCCCTTGCTATTGAACCTAAGCATATTTTCATGAGGGAAACAGGTGCACCTAAAAAGGTTCATATTTCATCCACATTAAAGTGAATTTCAACCATTTCCACCTCTTACTGGTTCCCATGTATCTATTTTTAGAGTCAATACTGAGTATCCATTTATCCTGAAGTCCAAGTGCAATGCTCAAATGACCATATTTTTCCTGCATAGTGACAAGTGATGCTCTTAATGATGATTCTGAGTACCATGAGATCCTGTGGAATCATCAAGGAGACAGACTGAGGGTTAGTGTTCATCATTTTGTTGTAAGTCCTTGCAAAACTGATAACTTTTGTTGTATGTAGACAACTCCACATTGGAGTAAAATATTAACACGCCATCCTATTATCTCATTGTCAAATAAGAAAAAAGAAACACTAACGTCTTTCAAAAATAGAAGCTAAGAGAGCCCCTTTTAGAACAAATCACCAAAAGAATCAGAACTTTGGTTTTTAATAGATGTATTCATGATGCAGTTACAGGAGCGCTCACCTTCTTAGGGCAATACGTATGCATACAAACACATAGCTTTTCCTTAGCATTCAAGTCATGGTCACTGGAGGCCACTGCATTTGTCACTTGCACATAGGGAGAACGTCAAAGAGTGGCTTAGGTCATAGCTCTGATGGAAAAAAAAAAACAACCAAGGAGGCACATTTTTATGAGGCTTTGTATCCAGGTCCCTTCTCTTTATAGAAATGGTGTTTCTCCATTGGGCAATTCTGTGGGCTTGTCTCTGTGGGGTCCTCACCATGCCGATCTGTTGGCAGGTCCTACTGCCAGCTGTGACTTGTGGGTCTAAGATGACTTGTCAGTCGGACCCACACCCTTGAGGTACCTGGCAGCTCAGTTATCCTAGATAACAGAATACATGTGTTACCTTTCAGCAATTATAGAATACTGGTTAAGTGCACGGACTCTGGTATTAGCTAGACCAGGTTTAAATTCCCTTTTTGCCATTTACCAGCTGTTAAGTTACTATTATCAAATTGTGTAACTGCTCTAAA
This sequence comes from Mellivora capensis, assembly GCA_004024625.1. Lineage (NCBI taxonomy): Eukaryota > Metazoa > Chordata > Mammalia > Carnivora > Mustelidae > Mellivora > Mellivora capensis. Next base: position 23,987 of record PISX010021202.1, read on the forward strand.
CTTCTGTTTTCTCATTAGCATAGCTAGGAAAATAATGCTATCAATAATGTCTACTCATAGAGCCACTGTGAATTAAAGGAGATAATGTGTTTATGTCTTAGGCACAGTGCTTGGTACATAGTAAGTCTTCAATCAAGAATGACTATTATTTTTATCTGGCTTATTTTCACAATTATGTGTGTGTTGGGTGTGTGCGTGTGCACGTGTGATACACACACACATGCAGACTCCCATTATCTTTATTGATTTAATAACCTAAAATCATTTTCTCCCTCATTATTATAATAGCAATCATTATTGCAATTACTGTTTGTTCATGACACCTCACATTATTATAATTATTATTTTTATCCTACTCTCACAAATGTCATCAATAACTACCAGCCATTAGTTGTCATTAATAATTACCAACTCCATGACATCCCACCCCACTGTTCAGGATAAATGAGTTTGTTTTATGAGTACTAAGGGCCAGCCATTAAGTGAAGGATTTGTCTCCATTAAGCCAAAGAAATCCCCAGAATGTTCAAGGTGAGTTTGTTTTCTGCTCTGAATTTAGCACAATAACTGACTAAGTGTAATGTCTAACCTAAAACATCTGAAAAGACCATATTCTGAAGGAAACATTTCAAGGCTATGAGATATGTGTGAAATCATCTGCACTAGACAGGAACTTGCCATCCAATTTTGTGTGAGACAACTTTCTGGAAGAAATAACTGAGTTAGTTAGTTAGCTGGTTAGTTAGTTTATTTTAAAGTCACATGAAGTATCAGCTCACTTTTGTAAACTTTCTATAGCGAACACATGAGTGTATGGTTATGTAAGCTCAATCCCACTTTCAGTTTTTCTCAGATGTTTTAATTGCTTGGATTTTATGAAAATTAAATACAGCATATGAGATAGAAGCCAGACCATGGGGCTCCAGCCTCCAAGAAAATAAAGTGCAATGAGAGGTGGCTTCACTTAAGCCATGAGAGGATGAGCGTTTCAGAGTGACAAATGAGATGGAAAATGACCAGCATTCCATTTTGGGTTCTCAACCTTTTGTATCCTCCCTCCATGTGTAACATGCTGCTTACTTTTGCCTTACTTTTGGATGAAGAGAGCCTGGAAATCCGGAGGTTTTAGAAGGCATGCAGGGTGGGCCAACTACCTTCTCTCACCTCCTCTTTGAGGGGCTACCCGTCAGCATAGCCATTCCCATGTGAGCCAAGATATTTCAGCAAATCCCTGACATTATTTTCTACTCATGCAATTTATATACTTTTGATTTGTTCCTTTAAGAGTCAGCCTGCAGACTTCTCGAGGTCACCCACCAAGTTGGACTCAGGTTGGCATCTCCAGCACTTCTCATGGGAGCTGTTGTGCACATGGTGCCCTATAAAGATTCTTGAATAAAAAGGTGGAAATGTGGGTGGGGAGGGGCAGGAAATGAGCAGGACTGGAGGGGAACAAAAACAGATCTAAGCTCTTTCTGCCCTGAAAAAGTCGCCCTCGGATCAACTCTACCTTTTCCTATTTTGATTTCTGTGTGGTAGAGAGGTTTTAGTTGAACCCTATGAACTTCCATCTTTGTTGGTCAAAAATGTACGATAATAGATCGACAATTTAAGTTTCAACCTCATAATAAGCAAAAGGGTTAAGAGCTCTTATTTGAGATGCAGAGAGGTGAATTTGATTTCTGACCATGGCCTAGAACCTGTGTGACATTGGACAAATTACTTCACATTTCCAAGCTTCCATTCCTTTGTAGAAATGCGGAGGCTAACCCTCGCTTAGTTGTAAAGATTGAAATAAGGTAATACGTGTTGACCGCTTGGCTAGTACGTTCTCCAGAGGTCTGGAACACTCAGACCCTGTTCCTTTGTATCTGCCACTATTTTCCTAAATGTAGACACTGGTTGTCCTTCCTCAGTCAGCCTGCCGTGCTACAGTGTACTTTCTGCTTGATGCTAGTTATTATACTGTTTGCCATTTTAAAACAAGATTGAAATAGGACCTTAAAAACAAGGCACTCAGTTGGGTTTTTTCCCTATTAAAATCAGAAATTTCAATGCATGTGGAAAGCATTTTTTTGTATTTAATTATTCAAACTAATGGGTTTTATTGTAATGAGATTTTTAAAAAACCATTATGATGGGCAAAGGGCTGAAGCTTAAAATATTTTCATTTACAGATAGGTTCTGCTTTAATGAAATCCACTATGTAAAAATCTAAACTTAGGTAAATTGGAAGCTTTATCTACATTTATATTGTGTACATTACAAAAGAGGTATTCTGCCTTACAAAAGCATTTATTGCAGTGTTCCTTTCAACAGCGAGATCCCTATGCTGCACTTAGAATACGACTTGAATTATTACCATGTTATTTACACTCAGATGTTTCGTGTAAAGCAAGGTTCACCTGAGGAGAGCATTGGGTTGCAGGAGGAATGGCTCTGAATTTCGTGAGCAGTCAGAGAAGAGGGATTGAGAGAAGAGATTTTGAGTGACATCCTCTGCAGAAGGTAAGAAAGGTTCAGCATTAGACTTCTAGGGTCCCTATCTAATCTTGATGTGAAGGCACCTGTCAAATGCGCCATTATATCTCTTTAGCTTAAATGGAGTGGTGTTGAGTGATTAAAGTAATGGAACACGAATCAAGAGACATGTTTTCTGCTTCTGTCTCTTCCA